>JAOTAV010041300.1:0-17934 GCA_026546445.1 Cyclargus thomasi
AAGCAGATCCTTTGTGTCGTCTTACTGTTTTAATTGTTATTTTGTAATCTGTCTCTTGTGCACAATAAATTATTAAAAAAAAAAAAAAAGATGATGAATCCTCTGTCCTTTATCCATTCATAATTTTTTTACCTAAAAATGTGTGTAAAATAATCCTTATGTCATAAACATTAAGGTCGGTGTGATCTCTACACTGTAAACGCCCACTGCGATAATTTTAATGTCAGAATACTAAACATTCGGCGGTAATGCCCGGGTCACACTAACGGGAAACGGCAAATAATTTCGCGAGAATTATAACCTCCTGCCTTGCTTACCGTAGGTTTAGCCACAACTTTACGAGATAAATGATAATTTGACAGATGCACCAACATAGCCGTTTGGTTTTTATTGCCGATAATGGGCAATCGGTTGTCAGTGCAAGTATACTCACTTCAATTCTTTAAAATTTTCGACGTGGGCATTGATGTTTCCCGCTAGTGTGGTCCGGGCATAAGTCAATAAGCAGTAAACTATCTCCAAGAAGTTATTGTCGAGTTTACACGTTTTAGAGGTTATTGTGTCCGCTAAACGGTCCAGCGTTCACAATGGTGGCCAGCGATGTGCAGGAGTTCGAAACACTTTTTTTATTGCTTGATTTTTTTTTAAATTAAGGTGTAAACGAACAAACGTCAAAAGGCTCGTTGGCCCCCAATTAAAAAAAGGGGTGATGCATATCAACTACATCGGAAATGTTGCAAGTGCGTTGCTGGCCTTTAGTGAAATGTACGTTCTCTTATTGAAGGTTTGCTGGTAATATTGGCTCGGAAATGCTGTTGGCGATAGTTTTTTTTACATTTGTGACAGTAAGGTAGGTACGCGAAACAACAGAAAAATGTGGTCGGGGATATCATTGTTAATACCATCGTTAATTTCCAAATTCCAAAAACAATAAGAATAATATATGTGTAGAACATCTTCATCAGAATCTTTATTCATTTATTCATAACATAATTATATATGCTATTGGATTCATAACATAAACATTAAAATGATTGACAACATTAATCTTTAAAACATCAAAACACTTAAATATCGTCGATTCCCAAAACGCAAGAAATCAATCCCTTTAGGTGTTGCGACTAAACCAAAATAAATTTAGTCTGTAGTCTATAGGTTTATCGTTTTTTTAGTAAAATATTCAATCGAATTTATCTTGCAAATAAATTCACTTTGCATTATTTGAACCGCGAAAAAATTGTGAATATCTTTAAGAATGGCGGTCGATACTTGAAAATTGTAATACATCATGTAAACCTAAATTGATTTTAAGAAAGATTTGATGAGGTTTTTACTTGATAGAAAGCTTCTACCATCCTACCGTCGCCCACGAATACTTGTAACATCAGCGTTGCAAGTGCGTTGACGGTCTTACTTTACAATCGTTGCGGCACGTGATAGACCGTCAAACATTTAAACAAAACAGCTTTAGAACTATAATATAAGTATAATTTTGAACCGACATTGGTCTAGCAACCGACGCCGCCAACTTTGTTGTGTGGAGCAGAACAAGCTTAGTGTCCAAAAAAGCAGAGAACCCGACTGCAGGAACCATTGCAATTTAAACATCAAGTTTAATATATATTTAAAAATCAAGTATATTTCTAGAATGGCTATTTAAAGCCCTTCATTTTGATACCCTACTCGACCTAAATGGGCGGAAAAAAAATGTTGGAACCTCACAAAGTTGACTTCAAAATCCGCTGTTTTGTCGCGAATCTAACGGTACCTCGTACGTTAAAATCCATCAAGCCGTTTGGACTGCAGAGCGTGTCAAACAATTATTCATACATACGAGTACTCTGGAAAACATAACCTTATTTTTGGCGCAGTCGAGTAATGATCATAAAGTTGTTTAAATTTTTTTTTTAGTCGTTTTAGTACCGCCGACCGCGTGTATTGGATTCGGAACGTCTGCGCCACCTTGAATTTAACCTTCCGATCCTCGCTGCAAACAGCCGGGACACAAAAAACAAATAAAATTCCACTTTATGACGCAAGCAATAGGTTTAATTTTCTAATAATGCTAGTCTAGCTGCCCACTACGCGGCTGCCATGTAGAGCGATGTAGAGCGAAATGAAACTTATTGCTTATGTCATAAAGTAGTATTTTATTTGATTCTTTACGTGTCGCGGCTGCTTGCAGCGAGGATGGGAAGGTTAACTTAATGTTTGGCGATGTCGTTTATGTAGAGCTACCTTATGTTTAGTAGTCGTTTTAAACGTTTCGTTCGCTTAGCTAAATGTTGCACTAGAAGTGTTAGGACCCGAAGTCGTGACAGTAGATACTCATTAGTATATATAAGGGAACTCTTTGTGAAATCGAAAATAGTAATCCCTTTTATAATAGTACGATTAAAGGATTGAGGCGATTCGATATCGAATCGATATCGTTGGTTGTATTTTAAAGTACATTTTTATTTTTCGTGTTTGCGTGTAAATCACTACTCTTTTTTGGTGGTTCAATGGGACTTGTACAGTTTAGATTCATAAATCAAACTGGCAGGACAGCGTTAGTCGGGCTCACTAATTATAATAACAAACGAGACTAAGGGCCTGTTTCACCGCTTACAGATAATCTATTTCTTTGACTGATACAACTTTATTTAACAGATTTTGTATGGAGTCTTTTTTAAAATGGTGGATAGCCTAACAGAAACTTTAATAGTCAGCGGTGAAACAGGCCCATAATATACATTCAATCGTAAGCAAATTAAAAATTAAATTTCAACTTTAAATTAGTTTAAGAAGATCAAAGAAACTATTAAAGAAATAATAATATAATAATTATTAATTTAAATTCAGATACTCGTCTACATTGCTCGATGCAACTTAAACAATTTCATTATTGAATGTAATAAGAACAATCAGTTCAATTTATGAAAATTAAAAGCGTTCTCTATCATACTTACGCGAAATGGGTTGCCTTAATTATCCAGTCGAGTTTGCGAACTCCAGAAAAGAATTGCTCTCGTTTATATGTAAGAGTGGGGGTGGCCCCCACCCGAGCGGGGATGGGAACCCCCCCACCCACACACGGGGGGAGGTAGGCTCACATGGGACGCGCTCTAATGAGGTGCCTGAAAGCGACAATGTCTTTGAGCAAAGCAAATGTGTAGGTATCTACATAAGAGGTGGGGTTCCTCCTTAACTATATCATATATTTTGTCTGTGTGTTGTTTTTCTAGTGTTGTGTTTGGTAGTGAGCCAGGCTAAATGACCTTTGTGAGGTTACAGTGAACTCTGCATAGAGTAAAGAGATAGATCTAGAACATGTTTCTGGAATGTTATTTTTTTGACATGACTGAAGTTTTTGTTTTTGTCGCTTTTGAATCCCATATAAGCGTATGTCCTATAATCTACATGAATTAAAATCTCAAGTACAAGGAGTATTGAATTAGCATTAGCAGTTTTTGTCTTACAATGTCGTCCGAGGGAAAATTCACGGTACATAATTAACTAAGTAAGATTGCTATCTAGTAGGTACGTAGTCAGCCTGACGCCCCCGCGGGCGCCGGCCAGCGTCTTCCGGTCCGGGGCCCGTTTTAATTTCCCGCGCGGGGGCGCTAAGTTTAAACACCCGGAGATGAGCACACGTACTAATATCATGCACGGCCCGGGCCGTCGCCATGACGACGCACATGGAGGGTGGGGAGGGGGTAATATGATTTGAGCGGCGGGCGGGGGGCGGCGGGGGCCTTGTTTGCTCTCCGATGCAATCGCGATCCGCCCCCGCGTCTCACGTACGTCTAACCGCATCTACCGGACATTCGACACCGAAGCCACAACCGCACCGGTGACGTGTCGTATCGTGTGTTGCGAAAGTTTCATCTCTAGTCTCTGCCTCACATGAATGTGTTCCAGCCGATGAGTGTACACTTGAACGGGTCTCACGGTTAGGATTCGCCATTTGGGCGAGCTTTTGAGAATGTTAGGAAATGCTCATAAAACGTAACGCAGTTTAAGATTTTTATAAATATTAGAATATATATTTTAATATTATAAAAACATAAAAGTTAAGCCTTAACCGGTTGTGCGTTTTATAGCTCGGTATCCAGGGAAAAGACAACTATGACGGTTTATTTAGAAAAATTCACTGTTTTAAACGCATCTGCGGGCCTCATCTAGCGCAAAATATTTTACAGCCCGCCATCCCACTCTACCTGCGAAATACGAGTCGAAGGCTGTTGTCTGGTAATCATTCGGCTTCGGAATTGTGCCCCCAAGTAGGAAACTGAGACGTGTAGTATACATTACGTAGCGTGGTCTCGGCGACAATTACTCGCGGCGTGCTCATTAGGCGGTGAAGCGCGCTCATGTATCATGTATCGCGCGTCGCCGCCACAACAATAAAGCAATCAATTGGCGGCCAGCCCGCGACAAACTCTCGCCAGTCTCTCGCAAATATGTCAGAGAATGTAATAAAGGTTGTCCTCGCGTTTGGGATAAAAAATGAAGCATCCGCGACGAATCATGACACAGTCGTAAACGTTTTAAAGCGAGAAAGCGAGGTGTTTTGGGGATCATTGAAGCAGAAATAAGCGTATTCAAGTCGCAGGATCGTCAAACATCTCAGAATTGCTTAGGTTAAACTCTTAGACATCAATGACGTCGTATCAGTTTCTGAGGGAATGGACTAGATGTTATGGAGACAGGAGTCAGGAATGATCAAACTTCTCCCCGCTCGGAGATAATTTAGCAAATACTTCAGTTTTATTGTAGGACAAGTATGAGCACAAATCCCAGAATGGTGTCGGACATGAATCAGCAAATGGCGGACCGCGGAACACAACAACTTGCAAAACAAATAACGTTAATCATGTTTTCGGGGGCAAGCGAGCAGACGGGTTACCTGATGGAAAGTAACTGCCGTCGACCATGGACACTCGCGACATTCGAAGATTCGCAAGTGCGTTAACAGAGAACGTAAATTAATTGATGACCCCGTTTAGGACAATGTCATTGTATCATGGGATCCGCCTACAAAATAGACTAGATACGTCAGCGAAATGTAGTCATATCTATCCCTAGAAGGTAGACTAGATACGTGACACTCCAGGACCCTATGAAATGGACTATATACGTCAGACGGGGCTGATGACACCGACGTTCTAGTAGACAATTTTGCAAATACCTGAGGTACATTGTGCGGGCGATGCGGCGAGAGGCGGCGAGTAATTGCGGCGCGGACGCCGGGGGCCGCGGTAATGCCCGGCGTGATATATTGTACTACGGCTAATAACAGGCCACGGTCGGACGATTATCCCTTTACCGTAGGTGATTCGTATCGATCCGCGCGACGGCTAATGAGCGGAATTTCGCTATTCATTATCCACTTTCGTGCCCCGGGCGCTATGAAGACGTCGCGGCCCCCCGGGGCCCCGCGCAGGACAATTTCCCCACTCCCCCCTACCTCCGTCTCACCCGATGCCCCGTGTTCGATCTGTGATAATTGCGAACCACCAAACCATCTCCGTGGAAGTGGTAATTGCATCATTGTAGGGTGTTATCAAACGTGCGTTGGAATTTAGCTCGTGGAATATGATAAAAATTAGAGGTTTTAGTATCTAGCTCGGCCTATGCCTGACTAGCAAATTTACAGAAAAGCGTTGCTTTTATAAGTATTAGGTATTATTTTTAATAAGAGACTTAAAGATCTAAGATTACCGATGAGCATCAAGCTATTTTGAATAGTACTATAGAAATAAGGAAGGAAATGGCTTGTTCCACCCCTTCCCGAATCCCGACAACTGTCGACTGCCTTATAGGCTTTCTAGAACCTACTAGACAGATGAAGTATGAAAATTGGAGAATCTGACAAATAAGTCGTGGTTAACCATTCTGACACTCATCAAGAAGTTGTAAAACAAACTTAAAGTAACTACATATTTGGTAAGGTATCAACATTCTACGATGTTCACCACCTGTACTGTAATGACCGTGCATTCGCTTTCAGGTGGCTGGGTCGCGGTTCGATGTTCGTGCTGTCGCGCGCGCAGGCTGCCGCGTTGCTGCCGGTACAGTCGGGCACAGAGGGTGGCGGCTCGCTGGTGGACGTCGGCGCTGGCGACGGTGAGGTCAGCCGCCGGTTCTCGCGACTGTACCGCGATAGATACGCGACTGAGATCTCCGCTAGCATGCGCAAGGCGCTCAGCAGCAAGGGATACGTGTAAGTGTATAACGTTACTAGACCGCATTCAGCGCCTCCGTGGTCTAATGGTACAGAGATCACTCATAACCCATGACCAACGGATGACTGACACGACTGGCGAGAGATCGGGCGTAAGACTGACTTTTTTACATGCTCATCCGACGCACGGATCATCTTACTTGTCAGACAATCACCTGATCTTACGCCCGATCTCTCGCCAGTCGTGTCGGTCATCCGTTGGTCATTGGTTATGAGAGTAAAGGAACAGAGAGTGCTCCTGTGTACTGCGCACACACTTGGGCACTATATACTCCTGCGTAACAGGCCTGGTTTCTATGAAACCGGCCACCCTCATTGAAACCGGTGTGGGAGTTATTATATTACAGCGTGAAGAGGTAACAGACGGACATTTTCGACGCATTTATAATATGAATATGGATGTATATGCGTTTCAGCATCCTCGACACGGAGGACTGGTGGCGGGGGCAGCGGTTCGACTGCGTGTGCATGCTGAACCTGGTGGACCGCTGCAGCAGGGCACGCAGCATGCTGCAGCAGGCGCGCTCGGCTATCGCGCCCGGCGGCGTTCTACTACTGGCCCTCGTACTGCCCTACAAACCCTACGTGGAAGGTACTGCCTATACCGATGGTTTAACTCGGTTGTGCGCGCATCCTTATGTGTGGGTAAACACGAATAAGTTGTGTATTCTCAAGCGCACGCACACATAGGGCTGCGCGTACAACTGAGTTTGCGCAGGGCATACAAGACAGCCTTCCGCCTTATAATTAAAGTTAGTAACTACGTCATCATTCCCCGACAAAAGTCCAAACAAACTTTCGCATTTTTAATACTTATAGGACGTATTTATAACGTTTTCAGTGACGGCAGACCACAAGCCCGAGGAGCGGCTGCCGATCACGGGCGTCACTTTCGAGGAGCAGGCGAGCTCGTTCGTCCGCTTCATGGCCGACATCGGGTTCGGGCTTCGGTCCTGGTCGCGGGCGCCCTACCTCTGCGAGGGGGACTTCGCCCAGGCGTACTACTGGTTGGACGACTCGGTGTATGTGTTTGAACCCGTGTCGTAATCGAGTACGACGTAAAGGAGCTTCTAGAGTATTCTAGACGGTCGAGATCAACCACCATATTCAAATAAAGGTTCAAATAAAGGTGAACCTGAAGCCCAGTCAAACGCCTCATTCAAATTTTCAGACTCGACTGTATACTTCCCTACTATAACAACGTCATTTCACGTTTTATATATTACTATCGTTCGTGTGCACCTCAATCTGTTGGGATTACGGTCTGTGGTCCGATTGGTATAAAAAAAGACCATGTGAAAGTCAGTTGATACGCCAATATTTGGTTGGCCAACCGGAACCCCAACGGTCGGTAGCGTGTTTAAGCGCCATCCTACCAACCGCCAACCGTGTAGAGTGTAGACTGTAGAACAAAACGGAAAATAGCTGACCGACCAAGGTGACCTTTATTGTGTGTCTGACCTCGACCGTCTAGATCGTGCTAAGGCTGTTTTTAGCTTAATTTCAGAACGTCAAAATGTAAAATGACGTTAAAGGTTTTGAGTCAAAGATTTTCCCCGATATTCATAAAATTATTTAAACAGTTTTTAACTTATCAAGATTCGCTTTTCCTTTTTGTCGTGACTTTTTCAATTTTCCAAAAAAGGACGCCGTATCTTGATTAGATAAACACTGTTTAAATATTTTTATGAATAAGGGGATTAAATTTAGTTTTGGCTTTAGGTTTTCCGTTTAATCATCCCAAAAAATTACTGATTATTTTGAACATCTGCAAAAATACGTAAAATGATATTTTAAAAAAGTTTGATAAGTTCATACCATAATTATATGCCACCATCTGTGTGGCATAAAATTATGCCACACAAATTGTGGCATACCTAATAATATTGTACAAGTTCACCATGAATCTGAAACTACCCTGTTCAAGCTTAGCTTTTTAAAAATGTGACATAGACATTAGTAAAAAAAAATGCGCGATTAAAGCGGAAAATATACTGATCGGATGCGACTGACACTTTGCGATTAATATATTAATTGATCATTGAAGTGTGCAAATTATGAGGCGTAAGTTGTAGACGTTTTTAACCGACACCCAAAAAAGGGGGTTTCTCAATTCGACCGTATATATGTTCTTTTTTTTGTATGGTCTGTCAGCCGCGTCCCATCTGTTTGTATTTAGTTTTACGCCCCATAATGTCTTGTTTACACGTATAAAGTATACAAGTAGGTAACTAAATTTTAACATAATTTTAAACAAAATTTAGTAGCAAGTGGCAAGTTAAGTCACTTAAAATTAAGTTTAAATTTAGTCAACTACTTATCTACTTAATACATGTAAACCAGACATAACTTATGCTATGTGTAATTACTGCCAAATTTAACACGAAATGAAAAAGATAAATAGATAAGATACGTAAAACTGTACCTATTTTCTACTGAATAAAAACTCGCCATAGCGATGCAGCACCAAAACGACACGACGCGACACTTCTTGTTCACAGCAGCGACATTAGAGGGGGCGTAAAAAATGATCGCACATTTGTCAGCACCGCACGCGCCATTTCACGATAGCCTCGTACATTCACTTGACGAAATACAGCGCGTACGGTGCCGGTGGACAGTGGCGTTACTACAAGGTGGCAAACCGGCAAAATGTCACGGGCCCCCAGCCGGAAGAGGCTCCTGATCAGCCCCCCTAGACAAGTGGCTAGCGATTACTTTTTACAATAATCGCTTGACGTGTTTTTGTATTGGATTGACATATTGGAACGAAAACGAATTTGCCACGGGCCTCGAACGGTATAGTTACGCCACTGCCGGTGGATGTGCGAGGTTTCACATCATTGCATACAATTTATTGAAGATATAAGTGGAAGAAGCCGATAACTAACATTTTGTAACCATCGAGTATATGCTAATTTTTTTTCCATTAAATTTTGTCAAATCTTCCAACTTCCCTATTTCGCTGTCTAGCTAGTGTATCTAGCTATACATCAAACCAAAATTATTTCTATTTCAAATAATTTTGCGGATCCGAAAATTCATCTATTAACCCATAAATCCAGGAGTTTATAAAATGTTAGTTATCTTCTTCTTCCACTTATGTCTTCTTTTATTAAATGCGTGTATGGTTCTGACAACGCGATCACCTTTAAAGGACGTCGAAGAAATCTAACGCCCTGCACGTTCCATATAAGTGTACGATGTCACTTCTATAGAAGTAAAGTGTCGTTTCAGTGCAGTCTCCCCTTTACTGAGTAAACTGTAGATTTTTCATCGATTTTTTATTCTATACAAATATATACTTAGATATAAAAGCAGTTAAGTAGATTTTTTAAACGTTATATAAAAAAAAGTGTTGATATATATATTATATGTATATTAACATTAAAAAAATATAATATGTATAAATAACATTGAGCGTTTCCAAAAGGTCGCATCAATGATGTACTTCATACCATAGAGGAATAAAATAATTGGTCTATGTTCATACTTATACTAACGGGTACGGGCGTATATTAACTGTTGCAATCCCGTGATTGAAATCAGAAAGGTGCACTGGAATACTATCCATATTTTGATTGCTCCAGTGATAATCCATCCCTGGTACATTCACTGCATTGGAACGACGTAAACCGGTCTTTAAAATATTCTTTACTCCTCCAAGTTGGAAGATGAAAAACAAATAAAACTTGTCTCAAATATGTTGGTTGTAAAATGCATTTATTTACGGTTTACTCTACGTAGTTTTAAGTCTTATAAAACGAAAATATGATTAAAAAATATTATTATTCTGAACTTAATAAAGTAGGTTGTGAAACACAACGACAATTAAATTGAATTAAAAAATGTATATTTGTATGTTAATGGCAATAATCTGTCTGCAACTTAACTAAACTTTTTAAACCTTTTTAACACTGTTAAGTTCAACTATTCCTTTTTATTGATATAATAAGCACTATTTTTGTTTTGTTTTGTCTTGTATATTCGTATATTACCAACCATTAATTTGAAATATAATTTTACATCTCATCTCTTACTTTTAGGCTTTAAGTAACTATTGTTTCTTTTCTTTGTAATGTACCAAAAGATGTTCTGTTGGTGAATCTAAATAAATAAATAAAACTTTTAATACGTTACAAAACGTTTACTTTTGAATCGGTGTGTATTTGAATTATTAAGCTAAGATTTGGATTAGAGTTTAATTCTTAATATGACTTCAACATTCCTTGTCGTCTATTGCTAGAGGTTTTCTAAATACGTTTGTAGCTTTGTAATGTGTCACTTGAAAGTCAATTTATAGTCTGGCTGCTATAAGTTAAACATAGAAAGAACCTTCCAAATTCAAAAATTCCATAGATGGTATCACACAATTTTAGTGGCGAACAAGATTTTGATAATTTATCAGACCATGTGACCTAAACACGAGTATTTCAACATATTTTTTTGTTGAAATACTCGTGTTTATAGAGTGATATTCTTATTGAGATTTATAGGACAAAGTGTTGTTTGTTGTAAATCAAATAAAATGTTTCAATTCAAATTTGAAGTATAATTTTTTAAGCTATAATCATAATCAGACTTTATACCCGATGGAGGGACAAAATCCTGTATCTCATATCTTATTATATGGTATTTTCATACATCTTTTATTAAAATACCATTTACTTCAGATCTATAACATTCGAAAAATCAAAAGACTATTAACGTAACTCATGATCAAGTATCAAAATCATGAACCCCAATCGTAATGCAATTTTAACCGAAAACAAGACTGCGTCGGAATAATGTTGCTAGTAAAAATAAATGCTAGGTTCAACTTATAGTAGCCAAACTATACATTTGGATTTTAATTCTAATAAGGTTAGGTGAGGATATAGTTCATTTGTCTGTTGGTCCTGGTATTTCAGTGTTCTTTGTAATATTTGACGTAGCATCTTTAAATATTTTCTTAAAACTATTGCAATTAAATTGTATTGTTATCGTGTTGTTTTTTAATTTTGTAAATATATTTTATTACCTTTAGACCAGTAGTTTCTTTTCACAATAATCGTGTGTTGAAGGTTAGTTTTATTGTTTTTTGAGATATCTCCACATTTACGGATTTTGTTAAAACTTTTTGCAGATATAAAGTATACCACGGGTAAATTTATACTCAACGTACGTTAAGGGCCGGTTTACCCCTTACAGATAGTCTATCCACAACTTTATTTAACAGATGTTGTATGGAGAATCTGTCAAAAATGTTGTGAATAGCCTAACAAAAACTTTATCAGTAAGCCGTGAAACAAGCCCTAAAACTGGTAAAGGTTTAAAGGAAAGATGAAATAAAACGAAAGTTTCCTTTGTCACTTTAATATAAACTAAGCACTGATATTCGACTTACGATTACATTCTTAAAGTACAGCAAACAATAAATTACATGGCAAGGCCAAACTTCACATAAACAGACTATAAATAAGGAAGGTCTTACTGCCGCGCTCAGAGACGAATATTGTTTAAGTAACTTTAGATTGAATCTACGAATAATTAGAAAATAAGTAAACCTAACTCCATTTAGGGATTGCAATCCCGCCCTGCGGGATCCCGCAGTTCCGTGTACGATAATTACAATCATTTAACTAATAAGTCTAAAAACGCTATAATTTGTTACATATTAGGTATATTATATAAGCTCATACATTGCATTGAATTCTCAAGAGCTTAACTTGCTACACGATAATGTATTATGCCAATTAATTAAAAATATATTATCTATACATATAATAAAACAGTAAAGTTGGAGTGTCTGTACATTTCATATTTTTACAAAATAATATGGAGGTGCTAAGGAACACTTAGTAGAACACATATCGACAAAAAAAAGTTGTCTGTTAGTTTGTTTATCTGTTTGTAGTCTTGATAATAAAAATATTATAAAAATGTTATAAAGTGCCTTTGCTTACCGCAAAGGTACTTTATAACATTTTAAAAGACTCATTTGAAAATTTAATTTAATGTGTGTGGTGTGATTTTATTATAATAAACCTAATAACTAATCAATTATAGCGTCGTTAGACTCATCACTCAATTGTGTGTTGTATAATATATTGTGTCTTGAGATTGGTTCCTTTCAGACCGGCCGGATAACGCTAATGGTATACATTTTTGAATTCTCGAGGAACATATTTTTGATGTAATCTTTGTTTTCCTCACCGAAGGCAGGACCTTTGTGGCCCTGACTCCTTCGCATTAGAGCACCGTCCCCAAACCAATGCTGCTTATAATTTAACGACGTGATGGGGGTTGGTTCCACGAATTTCCTCTGCGGAGCATTCGCAGTGCCCAAAATGTCTGTTCCCGCTCTGTGGTAGAGCAGACGTAGTTACGCTTCAAGTTTAAATTGGCATTTTGATTATAGCTCCTATCATCAGTTTTTAGTTTCATTAAATTACAGTTCATAACTGCCTTTTATTCAAGCATTTAACTTGATAAGTATTCGTCTCTGACTGTGGCAATTTTAAAGATATATCCAATTCAATAAAATTTATCACAGTACACATCAGATTTTAGCTGTAAAATCTAGCTGTTAGTGTTCACTAAATACTCTGCGATTAATTCAAAATGCTAAAATAAAAAGAAAAATAAACGAATTAAAAAAAAAAGTATTCTGTTTAAAGGGAGGAGCCAAGCGAGCAGACGAGTTACCTGATGGAAAGCAATTGCCGTCGCCCATGGACGCTCACGACATCCGAAAAGTCGCAAGTGCGTTGCCGGCCTTATGAGGTAATGGGAATAGGGGTAGGAGGTATTAGGGAAGTAGTATAATTGTTGTTGTGATGTCTAGAAGTACACTTAGAAATTATTTTTCGTTTTGATATTTTTCATCCAGCGTATATTAACGAAACCTCCGTTAATATTTTCAAGCATAACCATTTTAATACCGATGTACTACACACCTTTTAGTGTTATTTTATACAAAATACGTATTTTGACGTTTAATTAAAAATAGAATACAGTGGAACCTCGACAAACTATAGTCCAAGGGAACACAAAATATTTTGTTATGTTTTTTAATTATTAAGATTCTGATCAGAATCGAGAGGTTGTATGTTATAAGGGTTTTTTAATTATCAGATTCTGATCAGAATCTAGCGAGTAGAGCTACCCTCTGACTCCGCTGAGAAGGGAAATACATTATTTTTTGAAGTTATAGAGGACTTTAAGTCACCGAGGTTTGAAAAATAGGGGTTATGCTGCCGCTGTTATAAAATTGTGTAACGTACCCGAAAATAACACATTCCTATAATAAGTCGAACTTAGTTTAAACTACATCTATATGACAAAAGTCGATATACAAAACCAAACATACTAGCTATGTTTCGATATATGTACCTTATAGATAATCTTTACAAAACGATTACGTATTAGTTGTGAAAATATTAGAAATGTAGAAGAAAATTTTGACTAGAAATAATTTTGTAATAAAGAGATTCGTCGAATTAATACTTTTCAAGATAGTATGAAACTTACAAACATCATAATATAATATTAGCCTCGATATAAAAATAAATATGAATGAAATTTTTCACTCTACGACATGCACTGGTATTATTAACAAACTGTGATTCAGCTATAGCATGTTTTAATGTCAAATCTAACCGAAAATTTACTTCAAGATATGTATGTCTGGTTTACACGTATTAAGTTGATAAGTAGTAAACTAAATTTTAACTTTAAGTTGTTAACTGCATGCTTAGACTCAGTTTACATTTAATTAAGTACAGTAGCGAGTTAACAAAACGGTCAGCTAAAAATTAAGTAGTAAGTATTAAATGACGTTCAAACGTAGGCGAGTTAAGTAATCATAAGTTGCTGGACAACATAAGTCTCCATAAATTGCTCAATTACTTCCTACAAACTAATTCAATTTAATATTTTTAATACAATTGCTATTTTCAACTAAATACCTATTATATTGTATTAAAATTTTTGATAAATGAAATATTATAATATGAACTGTACTGAACTCGAACGTCTGTTGAGTTAAGTTGAGAAGAGGGGTGGCACTTCGCACTTAACTCGCCAAAAAATAGTATCGCGTTCTATTTAAGCCAACTTAATTAACTACTTACAACTTAACTCGATTTTACCGTTCAAACGTCAAAAATTACTTAACTCGCCGATCGCACAAGTTAACTCGCAACTTAACTAAATTAAGTGTAAATCGGCCCTAAGACGAGACGTCATTCTTCTTAATTGTCTTTTTCACGATTCCCTAATAATGTAAACACGGCGCACGGGCAACTTAAATATATAGCCGCCCAAACAAATCAAAATATAACGATTCGTATCGTCTTTGACGAATTAGTGTAAATGAGCTCTAAGATAGTAGGACGGGAGCATAAGTCAAGTCCGAAGATTAAAGAATAGGGCAGCTGGTCAGGCTGCGCGGGCGCACCTAGTACTTTCACTGTGTCCTAAAACTACGCCTGCTTATAGCCTGTTTAGAAATGATGGCAAGATGACAACATCTAAAGTTGATCATTATCATAATCATAATTTTTTCTAGTGGATTTTAAGGTCAAAGAACTTTAATGTTGAACTATTCTGATTTCTGAGAATATTTTAGAATGCGATATATAAAATTTCCGATTCGTCTGAATTTTTCGCTTTTTTTTTTTGTGAGCCTGTACTATCCCATAGCTTGGCAAAGGCGTGCCCCAGGGTCTTCCAAGTCTGTGTGTGTCAACGCAACTGTTAGCCTGCCTAACTGGTATGCATCCAGCTCATCTCGCCACGCAACCGTGGTCGGTCGAGGAACAGATGACTGACTTGAAGAACGTGACGTTTTAGCTTTTAAAGCTAACGCCAACTTAACGCTGAACTGGTCTTTCGCTGTCAGACAAAAAAATTACTTCTAATCTTTTTGTCTTCTTTGGCTCTGATAAATGTACGCTCGTCATGAAGTTCCGATAAAAACTTTCTTTGCAGCATTTTGACTGTTGGATCTCGAAAATATATTCTTTACTCAGGCAGTCAGATTCACAAACGTTATAAACGTAAGTTCCATACAAAAGAGACTATTTATTAGGTACGAACGATGGTTAATGGTTATGTAACCCATCGTTAAAATCCCATCATCTTTGGCTTAGTCTACTGACCTTAATTGAGTCATGTGACATTGAACTTACTGCTAGCTGCTTACTGCTGGCTAGCTGGACTCATTTAACCGACTTTGTACAAGGAAGTGTTGGACTGTATGTGCTAAGTTTTTTTGTCTCCGACGCAAAAAGAGGGCGTGTCTGTGTGTGTGTGTGTGTGGTATCATAGCTCTCGAGCTCAGTCAACACTTAGGCCCGTAATTATTGCCAGAGCTTAAAACTAACAGCAAAATAAAAAAAATTAGATTTTGATTTCATTAATAAAGATTTTGATCTGTCATCGTTAAAACAGCATGACAAACACTGACTATTAAAACGGGCCTTTGTTTATAAGATGGAGATTGGAGAGTAACATAGGCTACTTTTGGTCGTAGAAAGACAATATGTTCCCAAAATATTTGTATTTTAAGGAGATTTTTAATTCCACGCGAGCGATGCCGCAAGCAAAAGTTAGGTGACAAATTTAAAACATATTATTTATTAAGGGGGCGAATAAAGCAAAAAATAAAACGTACTCTCTCTCTTCACACTTACGACCGTCATTCATATGCCAGGTGAAACAGAACGACGCGGAATCGCCGCGGAAACGGTTTTTTCTTTATAACTCGATAAATATACAAATTAAAAAAAACAGTTTAACTACAGAAACTTGGTAACAGAATTTTATATCGTGTGTTAAAATACTGAGTCCGTCGAATGCGCCGTTTTGCGAAACGAAGAAATGCGCGTGAAAATTAGAGACATCTTCTGATGTTTGAACGAGAAAATTTTTAGCTATCGTGTTTTCACTACTACAGAAGCTCACAAATATAATGTAGTATCTATGTTTTAAAATGAAACGATTCATAGATTATTATCAAGTATAAAACGGAATTATGCAATAGTCAATTTTGCTTTTATCGCCCTCTTAACGTTAGTGCTTACTTCGGGATATTTTTTCTTGACAAATTATGATTACTTTAATATGTTTACTTAAATCAACTGAAGGCTATGTCATAGTCATAAAAATATTTGAAGATAAAAATTCTAGAATAAAATAAAAAGATGGCTGGCAAAAAAGGCCTTTACTTGAAAGATAGATCAAAGTGGCAATTGACGATTACGAAAAAATGGTTCCGTACCATAAAAAGCAAAAAATCTAAGGAACATAGCTTTAATAGTTAAAACCGCTTTAATCTTACACTTCCTAACAAGTGCTAGCGATGTAGATGTACTACAGTGCCATCTAGTATCAAGAAGAAGAGACTTGAAAAAAAACACGTTTGTTTATGGTTTGAATAAAGGAGGTTAAATATATATTTTTTTTCTTTTTAGTATTTGTTGTTATAGCGGCAACAGATCTACATAATCTGGGAAAATTTCGACTCTCTAATTATTACCGTTCTTGGAGACAGACAGACGACCAGATAAACAGACATCGAAGTCTTCGTAATAGGGTCCCGTTTTTACCCTTTTGGTACCGAACCCTAAAAAAGCTTTAAAAATATTAGGGTATGTAAAAACTGACCTCAATAGTTAAATAGTCAAATGGTTAATCTTTTATCCATTAGTGGTAATGGTAAGCGTAAGAAGATTTTATGAATTTAGATTTTTGTAAAATACAATTTGCAGTTTATAGCTAGTAATAAAATATAAGCATAAAAAGTTGGTAACAATCCAAAAAAAAAAAGTAAAAAGACTATAATTATACCAAACTATGCATAATTGAGGAAATAGTCAATTACCCACCAAATCAATAGATTTTTTTTATTTGAAATCGTTATTTTAACATTTTTTTGTGGTGACACGTGATTATTGATGAACCCGTATTATTAACTTTAATAAATAAATAAATAACCACGGACTTGACAGGTATCCCAAAAAAAAGAAATTTATGAAAGAGAAATTTTTCAAACTTTTAAATATATATTTAGTAGTTTCTGCTATCATAAGACGAAAAAAAAATTACTAGCTGCACTAGACATTGAATTATTTTTTTTTCATTTATAAAATAATGTTTAATAGACAGACAAACTGCATAAATTTTCCGCAATTTTTTTTAAAATTAAAAATGTGACAAAAATATTTAAAAGCTTGGGTTAGAAAAGTAAAAAAAAAATATAAAGAATCTAAAGGGCGTTTGCAAAATAACATAAAAAACACGTTCTTAGGAAACACAGCCTTCGTAGATAAAATCTTTATGTTAATGATCTATCATAAATTAGTGATTTTGGCAATCTCATATTAATTTGATAAGGTGTCAAATAACTTGATGTGTTTTCCCTTGACCCATCTGAAGCTTTATTAGTACTAATTATTAATTTAGTACCATTATTTACATGTAGACTAAAATGCCAATTATCAGTACTAATAATATAACCCTGAAGAGTGTTGTTAGATTGAACGCCTAATCTCAGAAACTACTGGCCGGAAATAAAAAAATATTTTTGTGTTAGTCCATTTATCGAAAAAGAGAGCCTTTAGTGTGAGCGTGATGTTATATAGCCTACTAGCTTTTGCCCGCGACTTCGTTCGCGTGGACTTCAGGTTCGTCCCGTCTTCTAGTAATAAGTAAGAAATACG
>JAOTAV010041311.1:0-17934 GCA_026546445.1 Cyclargus thomasi
AGAAAAAAATATATTATTATTATTGTTAAAAATAATTATCTTCGTCTTATAAGGCTTAGATTAATTTACCAGTAGGAAAAATAAGACAATAAATTGTAGGAGAAGTTACGTGGATCCTACGCGAAAACATTTCTACGGATTGCCAAATAAACGTATATTTAGTTTGATATAAACACGACTATATACTTTGTAGGGTTGTCACGCGGTACCGATAGATATTAGATACCAATGTATCGTGAAAAATTGCTAAGTATTTGATTGAAAACGTTTGTAGAACATTTTGTCGCTTCTACTAAATAATCTTAAGGTGAGGGTAGAATTAAGGTGTGGTTTTAATGTAGCTTTTAAAATAACAGCACTGCAAAATGATATCATATTGCAGGTTCGTATACGCCCATGATGGCAAAATATACAGGCAATTCTGAACTGTTCGTCGATCGTGGTCTGTTATGCTGTAGGCGACTACTCAATCATGATGGCAATCAATTTTATTGTCTAAAGGGGTTTTGATCGGATTCAATAGTTTACCATCAGTGGCGGTCTGTCTGCTCATTGGGTCTCATTAAATACTTTTGGCAACCCTAACGGCTACCCATCTAATTAGTGTTCTGTACACGCACAAACTAGAGGTTTTGTTTTCATGTTGTCGAAGCGAAGGCTATCATTGTGTGGTTTTTATTTTGGCCAACGCTGCCTTGTAAAAGAGTTCCTGTTTAGATTCATTATAAATTATAACATTACTTCCTCTTATTTAACCGACTTAAGAACCTAATGGGTGTTCTTTATGTGTACATTTGTACTTCTTTTTCTTAATGGACCAATAAAAATGATTAAAAACTCGAAGAGGCAAGGCTTTATGCCTAAGCTCGATATCGTTTGTCCAAGCTTTCGCTGAAGACTTCGCTTCGTTAAAAGCTGCGCAAATAGTATATTAACCAACTTCCAAAAAAGGAGGAGGTTTCTCAATTCGGCGGTATATATGTTCTTTTATTTTTAACACTAGATGATGCCCGCAATTCCGTTGCGCCAAAATAATTATCGCCCGGGAACCGTATATTTTTCCAGCATAAACGGTACCTTAGGTAGCCCTCCAGCCCCCCAACTAACTTTACACAAAAATCACGTCGAAAGGTTACTCCATTGTGACGTGAAGAAAAAACACACAAACAAACACACTCTTTCCCATTTATAATATTAGTATGGATGGCCCAACCTATGTAGAAAGAGATCTTTCATGGCGTGTCCTTTTTAAATGTGTAATTTTTCATATCTATTATATATAAATAAGTCGGGTTTTCCTTCCTAACTCTATAACTCCAGAACGCACGTTCCGATTCCCATGGCTTTGCATTCGATGGAAAGGGTCTGTAAGGTCTGTAGCAAAAAAAGAGATGGAGGAAACATATCACATGGACGGAGTCGCGGGCAACAGCTAGTTTTTCATTAAAGACGTAGGCTCCTTACCTCCGTACCTTCATAGACTGGAGCTCTACTCTCGTTCGAGATATTCGGACTAAACCGTATGCTGTCCTCGTCATACTGCTGCGTTCTTTTTTAATGATATTTAGGAGACAAGTGAGCAGCCGGGATTATGGAAGAAACACAACACAACGCCGTTTCATGCCAGTTTTCTGTGAGGCTGTGGTATCACTCCGGTCGAGCCGGCCCATTCGTGTCGAGGCATGGCTCTCCCACGTCTCCTCCAATAACGTCAGTTAAAGTTTGTTAGTGTAAGGCCCAGTATGACAATTCTTTAAAAACGGTTCCGTAGAACGGCGCCTTGTGGCATATACGAAAGCTTCAGTTTCTTGCCATATTTCTTTTCAAAGAAACTATCCTAACTGTCTCCTTCTCGTTCCCCAGGTGATAGACTTCGGCAGCTCGTGCTACGAGCACCAGCGCGTGTACACGTACATACAGTCGCGGTTCTACCGCGCGCCGGAGGTGATGATGGGCGCCAAGTACGGGATGCCCATCGACATGTGGTCCCTGGGGTGCATACTGGCTGAGCTGCTCACAGGTGAGATTATAAAAGTTAGCTTAGTCAAAAGAAGTAACGGGCTTGATAATAACTAAGCGACTCAGGGAAAATTTTACTTCTCCTTGCGACGTGTGAGCTACGTGACACCACGTGTCGATGCAATGTAGAAATGCATTGAATGCAGGTCCTAGTCATTATATAATCGATGATGATCGTCGATAGTTAATCGTCACGATCATCGTGCAAGCGTCCACAGAATTGTAGTATTTTAATTTATAGGCTGAAAAATTTACACGATCTGTGCCTTTGGCCAGTAGCATAAAAATATATAACAAACTACTCGTTTATCGCGAAAGAACGATACATTTTTTTGGCATAAAGAGCGTTCACCAGATCATTCTGGGATGGGCAATCTATTCAACACTGTTTTAACTTCCCTGATTGTGCATACATTCCTTCGATTTTAATTTCTCGTCTTCCAAACCTGACATCAAACATTGCTATGCTTACACGCGTTTCTTAATCATTGCTCCAACCACTTCCAGGCTTCCCGCTGCTCCCGGGCGAGGATGAGGCGGACCAGATGGCGTGCATAATCGAGCTGCTGGGCATGCCACCCCAGCGGCTTATAGAGCAGGGCAAACGCTCCAAGAACTTCATCAGCAGCAAGGGTCTCCCGCGGTACTGCACCGCCACCACGCTCGCTGACGGCACGACTGTGCTAAGCGGAGGTACGTGCACTTCAAATTATTTAACCGTATATTTGTAACTAGCTTTTACCCGCGGCTTCGCTCGCACAGAATTCGAAAAATTAGTAAAGGTACTTTTTTAAAAAAAAATTGATGTGTTTTCAATACCAAAAGTAGCCTATGTTAGCCTAAGGATGGGAAATCCTTTCAACTTTGTCAGAGCGTGAAGGAAGGACAAACAAACACACATTCCCATTTATAGTATTATATTTGTAAAATTTGTAATGTCAGCTTCTGTAATCCATGATCGCGACAGATTCCATCACAAAACCCTCTGAATCATTAAAGGGTTTTGCTATTTGATATCATCGAGTGTATGGATGTTGGACATCATATCATGATCTTAGAGAGCGTGAGTTACAAGTCGATCGGGCTTTATTGATTTAGCAAAAGAATTATCTAACTTGTCGCTGAGTGCAAAGATATACCGTGTTACATGGAGGCCAAGTAGAAAACCGAAATGATATTAAAAGCGCTAAGATGAAGGCATTTTATTTATTTAATCGCTAATTTTTACCCGTGGTTTTGCCCCGAATGTTTGAGGGCATTACTTTTCAAGGATCCCGTTTTATACTTCGGGAGCATTTAATCAGAATTGACGTACCTATGCTAATTTGTAAGTTCCTAAAGGGTTCATAACTATCTGTTTATATAATTCGCCAATTTGCATTCGGTTACTGTCGGACAAACATCCATACAAACTTTCACATAATATCCGTGTGATCACGCGTCTGGCGCCTGCTACTTTTAATTATAACCGCCCAATAACTGATCCAAGTGAGTCGGCGTAGACACGTCGCTGAGTCAAGTGTGACGCCGACGACGTACAGACAGACGCCGGGTGTGACAGTTTATATATAAATAAACAGATGACACTAACTGAACAGTTAGACACCACAGTGTGAATCAGGCGCATAAATCCTGAGGGTGATTCGGGAGGATGACAAACTTAAGGAGCAATTTTCTAGAGAACATCCATGTACTAATCCTTATCTATATATTTAACACGCGAGCGGAAAACTTTGTACCACTTTTTACGAAAAACGCGTAGACGTAAAACATAAAATTTTTCCCAGTTATAGTTGATATTGGTATTCCACTCCAGTGGAGGTGGAGCGTGGAATACCAATATTATTTTAAAATATACTTTAATATTGCATATTTTTAATAAATGATACACTACGCACACAACAATACGCACACTGCAATATTTTGACACAATACCATAATCATACACGAAATACTCTTTTGTATCTATGGTTAAAGCCAGGTATCAAAACCTTTGTGCCACATTGAAGTTTGTGATTGAATTGAAAATAGTTTATAGTTTTTTATAGTTCCTCTACACGATGGAATTAAATATTTATGGTCGAATTTCGACCACATGGCCATCTCTAGTTAACTTAGAAAGAGGTTTACTGAATCGACCAAAGCTCTAGTGATATCAAGAAAATAACTTAGTAGTTTTTTAGGCTTTATTTATATGCTCGAAGATTCCAAAATTGTAATTAAGTCCCGATGACTGATCCCCGCGTTTTCGAGAATTCATAAACATTCTGTCTGGACGGGAGTATGAGTCAATTAAGAGACAAAGTCCACAAAACAGGGGTTAAGAGAGAAAGAGAGATTTATTATGTGGGCTTGAGTATCTTGTTTTACGCTTTACATAAACACGATTTGTTAGTTTTTGTTAGTTTTAACTAGATTTATATCTCGTGAAAGGTTATATTCAGTTTTTATATCCCTGGATACACGAGGCCAGTTTTTCAAGCCAGGATAGTCAGCTAGTTCTCTTACGAACTATCTTGACTCTAGCTTGCCGACCCGACTTGAAAAACTGACCACAAGTATCCAGTATAAATGACTACATAACTTTATTTGTTTGGAGAATCTGTCAAAAAAGTTGGATAGATTAATAGAACTTTATCTGTAAGCGGTGAAACAGGCCCTTAGGTTATTATCTATATACGCGAGCGGAAAACTTTCTACCCTCTTTTTTTACGAAAGACGCGTAGTATATAAAAGCATGATTTTTTCCCAGTTATAGTTGATATTGAGGAGGAGCGTGGTATACCAATATTGTTTTAAAATATGCTTAAATCTTGCATATCTATACATACAATAAAACAGTAAAATTGGAGTGTCTGTACATTTAATATTTTTACTAAATAATCAATGTGGGGGTGCTAAGGAACAGTAATAGAACACATATAGATAAAAAAAGTTGTCTGTTTGTTTGTTTATCTGTTTGTACGCGCGAATCTCAGGAAATACTGGACGGATTTGAATAAATCTTTTTTGTTTAATAGCCACGTTCTTGCACAACGAAGTTGCGGGCACTAACTACTGTTAATGCCAAATTGAGATCGGTGATCGAATTGAGAATAGATTATAGTATTTTATAGCTCCTCTACATGATGGATTTAAATTCTTGATGGATTGAAATCAAATGGGATATCCACGGGAGTATTTAATTGGAATTTGGATTAAGGTTATCTGTATACCATTTTATTAAAATCCGTTCAATTGTTTCGGTGTGATTTAAAGAGAAACAAACTGTCACATCACATTTTAGTGAAAGTGTGATTTGTGATTGAGGATGAGTTTTTAATCGCGAATTACGTTGGAACAAATTTATAAAAAATTAAAGACGCTTAAGCATTTATTCAATAGTTTAATTTCTCAACATTGGTATTATGATTTACCTTCAAAACGACAAGGGTTAATTAACTAAGTTCCCGTTCAGCCCTGAGGTCTAGTCTAGTGTTTCCAGTCTCCCGGGCGGGCGCCCTTCGCCCTAAACTTTAGCTACGTAATTAAGCGTGAATTACGTGTAATCGTTTGATCGTACTACAGTGAATATATACGTTATATAACGTATATATTGAGCAAGGTATTCTAGCACCACGTAAGTCAAAAGTAGCAACTTTTCAGGAGAGCGAAACAATTGATTGATTTTAGTAAAGAACACTATACTAATAGATTTTTTCAATTTAAAAATTGTACAAGTTTTTGTTAGCTGACGTGTTCCTGATTAACTTAAACGATGCATTTTCCGATTTTCTGAAAAACGGTATCAAAATGACGAAATAGGCAAAATGTGACATACGTGGTGTTAGTAACTTCAACGACAATTTATTTTAGGAAATATTTTGCATTTTCCGATTTTCTGGAAAACGGTATCAAAATGACGAAATGGGCAAAATGTGACTTACGTGGTGTTAGTAATTTCTACGACGATTTATTTATTAAAAGAAATATTTTGTTATTTGGGGCGGGGGGCTGAGTCTTGGATGTGTATTAAATATGTGTATCATATAATAAAAAAATATGTGTACAGTATAAAAGTATTAAGTCCCTCGGGTACTTAGCACGGGGCCAGACTGACGTGTTGTAAAACGTCCATAGATATTATCATTATCACATTCAACGAAACATATCAGTCAACAGACAAACAAACTAACACACCTTGTTGTATATAATCTCGGCGTGGATAATCTCACGGGGATACCTTGTATTTTGCAGGTATGTCGCGGCGGGGCAAGCCGCGCGGTCTGCCGGGCTCCAAGAGCTTCGTGACGGCGCTCAAGGGCTGCCAGGACAAGTACTTCATAGATTTCATCAGACGGTAAATGAAGATACCAATCGCGTTACATTTTTTTATTTTAAGTCAAATGTACAATCAGGGAATCTAAAACGGAGCCAGATTGCGGATTACGATTTACACGGGAATATGCATGATTTTTTAATCTTTCTTTATAATAAAGTTAGAAAGAAAGATCCGATATTGATTGTGACGTCAAAGCCACAAGCTGCATACAAAGTTCATACTAAATTACGTTTTAGGGAGATGAATAGAAAACTTAAATCGCTAATATTCTACTTATTACTCAATAGAATTAAGAGATTTTTTATCATTCTGTTAATCATTTAGTCCACTATCAATAACTTGCATTCAATAAATTTTATTTGACACGCATCTTCCCGATTGACAATGACGTAGGTCCGTCAACTGGCTCTCTTTCAATTTCTCCTATGGTACACATCCCTATTTCTTTGACATCGCGCATGCGTTGGTTACAGCACATTTCATATTCTACAGGAATTCTTATCATAAAATACGTCACACAAATTTCATAATTTTTGTAAGACGTGATCCTTAGTGTGACGTCACAAATTTTCTTACCCTCTAAAATGGTAACTTTGAATTATTGCTCAGAACAATTCATTTTGTTATTTTTCTTGCAAATAACTACTAATTTTACAAAACAGTAATTTCACAATCAATTTAAATTTATTTTGAAGTAAATATTTTATTAAAACTATATATATATATAGCTGAGCAATATCTTTGCAATATTGCTATGACGCGTGCCTTTTTAGGTCTCCAGCTTGGAGGACTTTTAGTAATGTACTCATTCATTAGAACATTATGGCCTAATTAAGACACCACTTCTAAAGTAGTAATATGTAAAAACACACCAACATCGTATTCAGTACTGAGAAATTTTAGTAAATTCTATGAGAAATGTTTCTGAGTACTGAGAACGTGTTTTTCTGGTTTTAAGTTGCTTTTATTTTTAGAGTAGCTGCTGTACATTAAGAATATATTAAATTTACTTCATCGTATTTTTGTTCTTAATAAAATTTCAGCAATTATAATAACTTATTATGGTTTAAAAAAACTTTATTTGCATCTTGATTACCGGTAATAATCGTCAGTATATATTGATGCAGTTGTGAAAATTATATTGTCACAACTACATAGAGGGTTTTTATTTGAATCGTTTTGAAAATAAACTAAATATGTCTAAAGTATTACAAAAGAGCCCTTACTGAGAAACACACCTAAAATTAATTATTTATTATTATTATCGTACTCAGTTTGTTTATATTAGTCCAGAGCCTACTATCGGTACGGTTATTACTCTAACATTATTTTTGTTTTGATGTGTATAATATAAGAGTGCTATTAAGGGCAGGTTATCCCAGCGCTAGTTATATATGAGGAGGTAAAGGAGATAAGGAACGCGAGGCTTCCCCTCACTAACCCGTACGAAAAGTATTTGCACACTCGCTTGCATTTCAAGCGACTGTATAACCGAATTATTTATTAAATTTTTATATCGGTACTGCATAATATTTTTTTGTAATTCTGTATTTTGTCTAACTTAAAACTGCACTGCCTAAAGTAATGTTCTTTAAGCTTTACATTACTGTAACTCTGCGTCTCTCTGCTTACTACAGAGCCATCGATTAACACAACTTAAAATGTTAGTTACTGTCTTTACAATAAGTTTTGATACTTGCTCATGAGACTCTTAATTAATATTTCAGGTGCCTAGAATGGGAGCCGGAGAAGCGGTTGACGCCGGCTGCGGCGCTGCGACACGCGTGGCTGAGGCGCCGACTGCCGCGCCCGCCCCACGACGACGACAACCACGTTAGTATCGCGCACCACGTCAAACGCCAGACCAAGTGCACCGAATAGGTTTGTGTTGAACGCTTAGTGTTGCGTGCCGCGTGCGTATTGTGTAGGCGCGTCTTTATAGAGGAATTCCTGAATTGACGTCACCTTATAACACTTTTGCTTGTTATCTCGTAAGCGGTAGACACGAGAGTGATAAGTCTACGCATCAAATTCTATCATACGGATTTAAGAAATAAAATACCTCTTTAGGAATTTTATTTCTTAAGATGATTAAGATGATTGAGGTAAAGCTTATCCTCATATTCTAATGCTCCGAAATACAATATCCTTAGACGTGAAACGCGGTTTACAGAATTTTAACGTTTGCCTATGTATCGCTCTCATATCGTGATTCGTAAATCGTAAAGTTTCGAAATAACAACACGAACAGGAGTGTTATGAACAAGCGATAAGTCAATGCAGGTACGAATTATTCGCGATCTCTGCTACTGAAATTAAATTCATGAAGATTATTTCAACATTGTTAATTGTTATAAAAGTAAATACAATCGTTTTTACGTTAATTTACAAAAATATAATATCATCTACAATACGCACGTAAACGTATTAACAGCCGCTTGGTGCTTTTGGTTTTACAGAATATATTAGATGTGTGTCGTAGTCAGAAAAGCAAAAATTATACATAAACTTTCATACTTATAAAAATATTTACACAGTGAATAACTATATAGAAGCTCTGGTTTTCTTTGTCTGTCATATTTAAACAACTATATTATGTCATACAAAGAAAACGGGCCTTGAACTGTTATACATTGCCTAAATATTTTTATAAGTAAGGGAGATAAATAGAAGGCGAGAACAATTACTACAAGCTGCACAATTATACACTCACATTTATTTACAAAACATTAGCTAAATTGAATCCAAGTTAAAAAAATACATCACAGTTTCATTCAATGTTTTAGTTTTCACGTTTATTGAATAATGATTTAAACTTTACATTATAACAAATTATACTTTCAATTAAAGTTATTTATCACAACACTGTATTATTGTTTAAAATGATTAATTATTAATTTATTGTAAACCATGAGCACCACGGCTGTTTTTTTTTATTATTTTTAGTTTTGTTTATTTTCGAATTAAATTACTGTTTATTTGCAATTTTTAATGATTTACATTATGAGTTACTTTTTAATTTATCAGTGCAAAACTTGGATGAAGAGTATTCGAGCTAAAAGCTTTTGGCTTGGCAGCATTTTTATTATTAAGGCCCGTATTATTAAGTCAGCGCTTATTATTTAAGGGCATGATAAAAAAATTTGGGGTGCTGTTTTCGTCTATAAATCTATTTATTAATGAAAACAGCATCTCAACATTTTTTGATCACTCTCTCTAGTGTGAAGTGCTGACTATTAATACAGGTTTAGGTGTCCATACGTGTAAAGAAGCTTTAACACTAAGTGGCTTTGTCGCTTGGCATAGCACCAGTGGTGTAGATATTATTATTAATATTGTATTATATTTTTAAAATTAAATAATTAACAAGCTCAATAGGAATAAATAATAAGAATTTAAAAGGTATAGGTATCGCAAATCTTTCTCGTTTTTCAACTTCTCTCATACATTCCGAGGTCGTCTTCAGTTTTTGAACTTACAAATTAAATGTAACCGAAAGACGAATCAAGTAATTAGTGACAAATGATTATAAGTGTTTTCGAAGCCATAAAAATCAATATGATTATGATGTAATGTAACCTACATAACTATGTATATAATGTAACATACAGTAATATGTGTATACACATAGGTTATATTATATGTGTATATACATTTTATTTGTTAACGAGGTGAGGAAACATAAAGGAAAAACAAAAAGATTTGTGATATCTATACTCAGTTTGTAATATTGTACTTATTTCTTTCGGTGTACAGTCCACTAGCGTGTCGGTGGGGGGTGCGGGCGGCGGGCGCGGGGGGTCGCTGCGGACGCCGCTCGCGCGCACACCGGTCACATTCAACGCGTCGCAGGTCGCCAGTGAGTATACTCTCTTATAATTGGATCTCTATAGCCTTTATGCCCATATCATTTTTATTCAATTTACTATTTCATTTTCATCTTTTATAATATTATAATGAAGTGTTGTGATTCGAGGGGTATTAGTATATATACAGTGACTTAAATACGACAGGTGATCATAATAAGCAGCGTAACCTCGCTTCTTTAATATTAATGCAATGAGAAATCAAATTGAAACTTATAAGCTTGTTTATTTTTACATAGTCCACAAGAGGGGACACTAGGGCAGTTTTTCCATACAAACGTTGTCTCCTCCCTGGATAGCGCCGGTAGAGTTATAATTTTTTTAATGAATATTAATGGCTATTAGCATGCCCCTCTGTTTTCTTCTTTTTTATAATTAATTATTAAAAGATATTTGAACGTTCAAAACCGGAACGAATAGCCAGATTTTTAGCTGCGTACAAACATCCAGAAAACAAATTTGGCTAAATCATATAAAAAAGGGAGAACATAGGGACACAGCTCAAGCGTTTCATTAATTTTTTATGAAAAAAATACTTAAATCGGTGAAGTTTTCGAGAAAGAATCAGGGGACAACGCATCTCTTAAAGGGGTTTTTTCAATTTTAGATGCGGTTGTCTCCATTGCACTTTGCGGCCTCCCCGGCTTGTGGTTATAGATATTACAAATACCTTTTTCTTATTTCTCTAGCCGCTGGTGTATCCTCTTAATAATGCACAGGTAGCGGGTGTTAAGCGGTAATAGATAGTAATAAATATATTATTAAAGACTAATGTTTTAGCATTTTACGATATGTGACGTCACTAATCGCAAAAGAAACAATTATTATAATTTTTACTTTTCTTTTCATTACATTTGCGAAATTCAAGAGAGGTTTTAAAAATCAATCGTTAATTTAAATCATCTTTCTGAATTTAATAATAAAGAATTTAAAAACATGAACATCTTACACCACCTTCGTTGTCGTTTGTTTTGGATTTAGTGACGTCACAGACTCTCATCATTGAAAAGGGCAATTTCAAAATTGTAAATATAAGTTTATATCGTAATTATATGCATGCAAACGATATTTAGCTATTTAATAATGAAACTGTCACAATGATAAACTCTTTAATTTTTTATTCATAAGGGCAACTAGCCTATTGTTATATTCCAATGCTTTTCAAAACCTACTTACAGAAGCGAAACTCCAAGCGGCGTTATCCGAGGAGAGCAGCGGTCTGAGCGGCATGAGCGGCGTCAGTGGCGGAGCTAGCGGTGGTGCGGGAGCCACGGGGGCGGCGAGCGCGCGGTACTGGGCGGGGGGCAAGTTGCCCCACCTGCCCGCACCCTCCTAGCGCCCGCCGTCCGCGCGTCGCCTGGCCAAGGTATAACGATGCTCTTTTCGTCTGCGTGCGTTATTCGTTGTAAAATATTTCTACAATGAATAACTAAGCAATATCTGTTTTCTTTGTATGGCATATCGAAAACGTCACATGACAGTAAAAATAGCAAACCTTGAATAGTTATACGCTGCATAAATATTTTTATTATTTGCGAGTTGCTGTGATCGCTTCAGATTTTTTTATGATTTTAGCGAGTTTTGTAGAGAAATTTATTCATATCCTTATTTTGACTTATGTCAAAACAACGTTGACTTCACTTATAGTGTGTCCCATATGACACAAGTACGTCGCTAATGGAGAATCTTACTCTCAGTTCTCATATCTGTACTTATTTATAATCACCATACTTGACTGTAAAATAGGTACCAAAAGAATTTTCCTGGACTTAATACTAAAGATTCTAATCTGTAATTAATATTTATATCAAATATTATATTAAAGCTTATTATTTTTTACCATTTATATCAGTTATCCTTGGCCCATATTAAAAATATCTTACAAATTACAGACACTGCTGTAACGCATGCCTCTGCGTACACTCAATTATTTACTTACAGGTTGAGTTTTATTTTGCGGAATATTGCTTAAAAATCAAAATTTACTAAACTTAAAGCTATGGATTTTCGCAAAGTAACGTCTGATTCTATTAACTAAGTTACAGACACACAAAAATACATTATAATTTAATTAGCTTATGCTTTACCCACTGCTGGGCAAAGCGCACGCACACATAGGGCCGCGCGCACAACTGAGTTAAACTATCTGTAACTTTATACACAATGTTTTACGTATTTGCAGGTATCGTCCCTGGAGGCACCGCGGCGCGCGGGCGTGGCGGGCGCGAGGCTGGAACTGGAGCGGCGCTCGCTCGACCTCGAACGCGAGCTGCGACCCGGCGCTCGCTCCGACGCCTCGCTCGACGACCGCGACCACCTCGTGTGACCCCCCGCCGCGCCCCCCGCGCCACCGCCCCGCACGCTAGCTCCGCCACTGACTGACGCCGGTTCACCACAATCGAGGAGTGCATCGGAAAACTACAAGACAGTAGCGTAGAAGGCTAATCGTCTGCGTCTACAAAAGAAGACAAAAATAGTTGGTTTTGAGAAGGTACACTCGTGAAAACGGTGATCGCGAGCAGCGCCATCTAGTATCGTCTATTAGTATACAAATTAAAGTGTAAAAATGATACTGTGGCCTGCGGCGACATCTGGTGTTGTGATTGTGTAGTGAACGGCGATAGGAGCTCGGTGACGCTTTCTTCGGCTACCCTCATTCGGCTTTACAGACGTTAGTCGACCCCTCACTGCCCTGACCGTTCGAGCTATGACCCCCCAAGCGATTTAACGAATGCATTTAACTACATCGAATGTCGAACGCGAGTTGTACAAATTCCCTCCAAGCGACACGGCGGCCAAATTGTGTTCTCGGACGTTACGCGGAATGTTCCTAAGTCGTGGGGGCGGCGACCGGCGACAAATATGATCTCAGTTATTTAAAGACTTGACGTTGTAATACGGACCTCTAGTGGAATTGTGCGAGTATTGTTTGTTTATCTATGTATTATATGTCGAGGACGGTGTTAGTGCCTGCCGAGTCCGGTCTAGGTGTAGGTTCGACCACTTGACTCTACCGAGCTACGCGACCGATCGCCGAAGCGATAGGTTAGCGCTATAACGATTTTCTACAGGATCAATTGTCATTTTATTTTGTAGCTCGACTTTAAGTATAATTTTATCCCCTCGAGTGATATGTAACGACGCTAAACGGTGACCTTATATTCGGAATACTGTAAGGATTTAAGGGTAGCTAGTTTACAAGGCCTTTTTAGATAAGATGCTAAGCGATTTTTTTCCGATTATCTATATGTATAGTGAATGTCGTGATGATATGTTTACGGACCCTAGTTTGAATTACTGTTGCTACCCATGTTTACTTCCTTAACTTTTGACGAAAAAAAATAAATAAATATATATACAAAATGAGCATTTACAGCGAAAAAAAATAGTGCAAATTATAGACGTCCCGAAACACGTCTATGACTTCGCCGAAAGATTTTTTAAAACAAAAGATAAGTGAAGTTGTACAGACTTGTTCCTCCGCGTTTCGTACATTGTATAGTATTTACTAGGAGGTTCGATCGAACCTCAAGTTTGTCTGACAATTGTATTTTAATTTAAACGGATGCATGATCAAAAATATTGTAAGTCTAAGCCCAGTAGTTTTAATTCGAATACTGCATTGCTCGTCAACTCTGCTCAGTGTGTAAATATGAACCAATCGTTCGAATTCAGTGTTAAGTAGATTTTTTAAGGATATTTCGATAGTGAGCAGAGTTACGCGCGATGGATTCGAAAGCGGCCATGCAGATTACATTGTCCATATGGGTACAACGGTAGAACTGTTCGCACATAGGTGAATATGTAAATTATTCAACCAATATGTATATCGAAGGATACTTATCGTAGAACTAAAGTACGTAGTATTTTGTTTTGAATACTAACTCGTGGTTCCTTTATTTAGCGGAGCATATCAGTCCACGTTCCAAATGTAATGTCACTGTAATTTTAAGGAAAAAAAAAGGTTAAATACTTGCAAATTTACTTCATCTGACATCATAATACAATTATACATATTATGTGATTAAGTGATATTACTTTGACAGTAAAAAAAGTTATATTACTTCAAAGACATGTAATGAAACTTTAATATTACATTTTAAGTGATGAAGTGCTATTATATACTTTCAAAGTGGAGAAGTAATATCACTTCAAACCTGCTTTGCAAGTGTAGAATTGAATGAATGTTAAGTGATATTACATTTGGTTCATTAATGCTTTGTACACAGTACTCAATAAGTTTGGTAATATAGAGATGTATGGGAAATTAACTCAGTGCAATATGTTGTATAACATATATATATTTTACTTTGTCTTCCTGAATGTATTGCAAGGGCCTATTATGATAATCGATGGTTGCATTTCTATTTTCAAATAGTTTTTAGTTTTTTTTTTGTTTATTGTTTTGTCATATGACATATTATCGAATTATTTGACATTTTAAATGACAAATAAAATGTTTACGATCCCTTATTGTTGTGTAAATGTTGAACTACAACTGTTAAGCTCACAAAGGTCAGTTTTAGCCAAAAAATAACCTATCCTATAAAGTAATTGGTACCGATTTTGATATTATATTATTACCTTTCTTTTCTGTCTAACTTTTAGTTTTCACTCATTCTTCCTTTCGGTCATACGAACAGAAAGTTTTTCATTTACACATCGATATTGGTGAATATATTCGATTCGATTATTATCGACTACAGATTATAAAAACTCGAAATTTACTTGTACGTTTACGAAGTGTGGTTGTTTTACTTAATCGACAGTAACTAGCTATACTCAATCTAGCATTTTATTTGGCTGATCGTGTAGGCCGACTGCCTTTCGTTTTATGCTCAATAGTTGTACGTGGCGGTCTGTACGTACGGACAGACTAGTTAATTTTGCCCTATAGCAGTTTAAGGTATTTAGTCAATTATTGTATAGCTTATTTTTTATTTACGATTGTGCTGAGACGCTAATTTCGAAATGTGATAGCCGTTTTAGTTTGACTGTCCTCGTCCGCGCACAGGTTTGACATTGACAGTTGTTTTTTTTTAATGTAGCGACAATAAACAGTTGTGATGCCACAGACATTTGCTAGATTGCCTTTTTTACGTGTAAAAAGGATGTTATAGGCAGATGTAGTCATAGTCCCGCGCATGACTTGGCAATCAGTATTAAATTCGTTCGTCGAGTCTCTCAACTGCCAAGTACATTTAGTTGTAAGTATATTTTGCTATCAGTCGGTATAGCAACTCTAGTTACTATAGCTTTCTTTGGACCGCTGCATTTCTCTTTATATCTAGTTATTTTGTGAAACATTGTGTTCTCTTATTGTATGTACAGCTGGTGTTTCTTGTTATGAAACTCGTAGCGACAATGTGAATACTATACAATTTAAATAAATGAATTATATAAAATGGGTATATTGTTTTTTATACATCCCAATCATCAACTTTATCGGACCAAGTTTTGGATGCATTGACTCGTAGAATTCCTTGGATGCCTACTGAATCTTCTACTAAAATACACGTTGAAATCCTATAAATACTCCAAATGTATCGATACCTACTGATATCGATATTTTATAACTTTTTTTGTGAAATTAAATAAAGGACATAATGTAATTTTATGACGGCAAATAATAAAAGTAGGTAATCGATTATACTTTTTTTTATTTAAGAAACAAAAATTATCTCATATCATAGCACTAGATGCCCGCAACTCCGTTGCACCAAAATTCGTTTATCGGAAATCGTACATTTTCCGAGACAAAAGTATCCTATGTCCTTTCCCGGGAATTAAAGTATTTCGATACCAAATTTCAGTAGAATTCAGCGGTTTGGCATGAAGAGTTAACAGACAGACACACTTTCGCATTTATAATATTAAGTATGGATATTAAAGAAAAAACTCTAATTTTAAATAGGGTCAGCAGTAAGTATCGCAAGATTTATTCGATGCTAAAAGTACTTGTTATCGAATAAAAAGTATCGAGTACTTACTTGTATTTACTTGTATCGGAAGAACTTTACCGACACCAAGCGAGTTAACCGAACGCCGACTCCCTAAGCCTTATTCCTTATTAAGGCCAGCAACGCATTTTCAACTCTTCTAATGTTACAAGTGTTGATTGGCGACGGCAGTTGCTGATCACGTCGCGTCGTCTACTCGTTTGCCCCTTTATTTTGGCGCGGCACGCACGAATCCTTAAAGGATTTTGTATGTAGGGTTGCCATATCTCAGAATTTGGCCTAAGATCTCAGGAATTTCTTTCCTTGTATGTAGGATTGCCATATCTCAGAATTTGGCCTAAAATCTCAGGAATTTTTTACCTTGTATGTAGGGTTGCCATATCTCAGAATTTGGCCGAAGATCTCAGGATTTTTACCTTGTATGTAGGGTTGCCATATCTCAGAATTTGGCCTAAGATCTCAGGAATTTTTTACCTTGTATGTAGGGTTGCCATATCTCAGAATTTGGCCTAAGATCTCAGGATTTTTTACCTTGTATGTAGGGTTGCCATATCTCAGAATTTGGCCGAAGACCTCAGGAATTTTTTACCTTGTATGTAGGGTTGCCATATCTCAGAATTTGGCCTAAGATCTCAGGATTTTTTTACCTTGTATGTAGGGTTGCCATATCTCAGAATTTGGCCTAAGATCTTAGGAATTTTTTACCTTGTATGTAGGTTTGCCATATCTCAGAATTTGGCCAAAGATCTCAGGAATTTTTTATCTTTTCTCAGAATTCCGGCCGGACTTAGCCAATCTCATCATCTTTTAGATTTCAAAGCAAAATACAGTACATTTTAAAGATTTAGGGCCTGTTTCACCACTTACTGATAAAGTGTCTGTTAGGCTATCCACAACTTTTTTGACAGATTCTTCATACAACATCTGTCAAATTAAGTTGTGGATAAACTATCTGTAAGCGTTGAAACAGGCCTTAAGGTTGTAAAAACCATAATAATGTGTATTTCAAATAGTTTGTTTTAAAAAATGATCTCAAAAAAATCTCAGAATTTTGGTGATGTATAAAAGGCCTATCTCAGGACTTTTCATTTTTTCATCTGATAACCCTGTCTGTGTGTAACTAATCACATTAAGATTCAAGTCATTATCTTTTTCGTCACTCGTTTTATAGATTGCAGCAATCATTAATGAGAGATGTCGTTATAATACATGAATATTCTCTACTATGAAGATTGACGTCAGAAGCCAAATCTACAGAAACATGATTTAGTTTTCGATTTTTTACTTATGTATAGGCATTAGGAAAAATCATGACACAGGAGGGCTTAATCACAATAAGGAATCACATGAGCCCTAAGGTATTATCAATTTGTATAGGCATATTGTACTTGAAAGGCTGACAAATTATCTTAAAGGTATTTTATTACGCTTGAGGTTACATAGAATCAAACTTATATTTATGTCAGAGAGAAAGGATCCCTTATTAAGATAGGACTGAACATAAATTTTTCTTCACGGCTTTTTTTTCTTTAGAAAAGAAGTTATCAATATTACCAGCTGTTCTGTGGCCTTACACGGTAGTAAAATAAAAAGTTTACTAGAGACGGCTAACGTTTCTTACCCACTCCAACTTCATTGTGAAAACTTCGCATCCAAAAAACATTTCATCCTTTTCACGAAATATTTTTAGTGTGAAGCGCTGAGAATACAACAAACTGTGTTTCGCTCGTAAAAAGTTCACACTCGATATTTTATTCGAGTATGAACT
>JAOTAV010041322.1:0-17927 GCA_026546445.1 Cyclargus thomasi
CGGTTTTGCGTTCATCATATAGTAGGTTTTATTATAATTTCGCCGCGCTTTTCACTTGTTTTTTGCCGTCTCGGAGAACGTTTAAAATTTTTAACCAATCCTCATTGCAAGAGCTCCTAAATAGCTTAGAATAATTTCAATACAAAACTAATGTGATTAAACTCGCGCTCTGGCTACGGGATATATTTAAAACGTCTATAAACTCTCTAGTATTTACTGCTCGTAACCCGATATCTTGTTATTCTAACAGAATAGTTTTTTTACTGGCACTAAATGTTATGGCCAGTACTTATTTCATTATAAGACGTCAGTGATGCTTCTCTGTATGTAGGTTGCATTTAAATAGTATTAAGATCTTTGATGTTACTTTACCGAACGGCAAACCGTTACGCATTTTTTTGTACATCCATGATTTTGAGAATCATTAAATTTAAATTTGAATTTAAAGAGAAACTTTTCACTCACTTTATGACTGAAAACTGTTACCTCGTAGTTTACCGCCAACCTCCAATAAGTCAATTGCTTTACCTCCTAGCATCGAGCATAAAACCAAAAGAGCGGAAATGTTATTAGTTTTGTTCGAAAAAACAATCCGCGCAAAGCGCTGCGCTCTGATTGGTCGGAAGTATCGGAGTACGTACACGCAGGTCTCTTATTGGTGCGTACTATTACAGTGCGAGCCCTAGTTGGTTGGTGGTTAATTTATCAGTACCAAAGCACTGATAAGTTTCGGACACGGATGGCTCACGTTACTTCACTATTGGTTACATGCTCGATGCCTCCTAGTAACCTAGCACCACCTCCTTGCAATTACTAAATGGACTACATACCTTATTTTAGTTTTTTCAGGGACAAACAAACACACTTTCGCATTTATAACAATAGTCTAAGCAGTATGACATAAATTACTTGTCTGTTTGTCCGTCTATCTATCCGTCTGACCGTCTTCAGGCTGTATCTAAAGAACGGTAATAGCTAGAGAGCTAAATTTTTTTAAGGGGTAATAATGTACGTATATTTTGTTTTTTGCCAATAGATGTCGCTATTTGTCGTTTACATCGCTATATCTCTAGCACGACGTGGTCTGAAAGCGGATTAACTGTAAAAAAATACGTTTTCCCATTTTTAACTCTTTATTGGTGCGAAACCCTTCGTGCGCAAGTCCAACTCGCACTTGTTTTTTTAAAATATTCCCAACTCGATTTAAATAAATTTCTCTTTCATTAAAATGAATATGATTCGGTCACATTTTCCAGTGAATAAGGAATCAATCTAATCTCTGGAGCCGTATAAGGTAAAAGCTCTGAGCCCGCATAGCAATTCTAATGTCTGCTGGTCCGATTTTGATGTTACCTCCATTTTATATAGTTAATGGCTAACTCAATATGGTATACAATGCGCGAGATAATAAGTTAATAAATAATTATCAGTTTGGAAATCATTACTCTCAATAAAGGTTAGGAATATATACTTCTGTTCTAATATATTCTATTCAGAAAGTCAGTTCTTGAAAAGGATAGAGATGATCAGAATAGTACGACACTTTGAAAATGAATGCACTACCTAAAAACCTTTAATACCTACAGCGTTATGGAAAGATTTACCTAACATGGATTCTTAATAACATTAACGTGTAAATATTTCTATAATAAAATTCCGTTTTTACGGTCCCCGGACTCCGTACCCAAAAGAATAAAACGGGATTGCTGTGATTGCGATGTCTGTCCGTTTGTCTGTCTCCAGGATGTATCTCATAAACAGTAAAAGCTGGAGAGTTGAAATTTCCACAGAATATGTATTCCTATTGCCGCTAAGCGTCCAAACTAAATGAAGTCGCTCATGCACACTTGTAACAGAGGAGTTGCAAGTGCTTTGTCGGCATTATATGAAGCTAGACGAATAGAAAAGCGAATAAGGTGTAAAGTTAGGTCAGCGGTATACTCACTCACTCTACGATTTTTAATGATATTTAGTGGTAAGCGAGCTGATTGGTTACCTGATGGAAAACAACTACTGTCGCCCATGGAAGCTCGCGACATCCGAAGAGTAGCAAGTGCGTTGCCGGTCTTTACAAGGGAATAATGCATGGGATAGGGGATTAGGAAAGTTGGGCCACCATAAACTCACTCACTGAACGAAACAACTTCGTTGCACGTCAGTTTTCTTTAAGGCCGTGGTATCTCTCCGCTCGAGCCAGCCCATTCGTGCCGAAGCATGGCTTTCCCACGGCAATGAGCATCCGTATTATGTACTTGAGATCGAAAAATGTCTCTTTGGTTTATTTTGTACACGGGTTCTCACACTCCACCCGGGTTCGAAAACTTTTGAGTTGTGAACCAAAGGTCTTACCCATTAGGCCACGGACGCTCAAAACACAAGCGCTGTTAAACGCCGGTTTTCTCAATTCTGTGGGGTAGTATTATTTCTCTGGCCGAGCCCATTCGTGCCGATGCATGGCTCTCCAACGGCAATTTTACTACTCCTCATTATTAACATTGCTTAAACATAACGCTATCTTCGAAAAGAGATTTAGAAATAAGCACTAATGAACCTCTTTACAATGAAATTACCAAGAAACAGTGTAAAGTAAAACTGGAAGATTGTCTTAAACTACAAATGGTACATTGAAATTGGTTCAGGGTGAACACTGAGCGTCGCGGACTTCAACGCGTAAAGCGACACGAAAGGGGTTTTCCACACTGCGAATGTGTTATAGAAAATTTTTACTCATAAATATCATTAGGTACGTAAGTATCGTGATGTAAGAGGCCAAAAAAAATTTAATATTATTTGTCGCGATTTTTTTTTACCGCCAGTAAATAAATTATATATATTTTCAACTAAATGAATGTGTTTAAATAGACCATAGAAAAAAACTACAAATATATAATATAAATACAAAACTACAATTTTGTTTTATATAAAAAAAAAATTTCATTTGTTTATTATGAAACAAATTATTTACAAGGATGCAAGTCGTCAAAATAGTCATTTATTCTGTAATAACTCTTTTTAATTTATTTATTTTTGATACAATTTTTCAATTTGTTGTATGGCAAGTCTATAATATTTTCAGGTTATTTATTGTAGATACGTATACCGAGTGCCACATATGAGTTTTGTACCTTATGAAGACGTTAATAATTTACTACTAGTTTACCTTTATTACGTGTATTAAAAGAATTTTTATTCATAATATTGAATGTTCTTTCGAATAAATAAAATATTGTCAAAAATGTATTGTGATGGTACTGTCAAAATATTTATGTCTTTAAACGTTTCTCCTATGGAGCATCTGGATCCCAGTCTGTACATCGCGCGAACTGCCCGTTTCTGCGATAAAAATATTGTTTGAATATGCACCACTTCCCCATACCAAAAGTACATATTATAAGATGCTATGAAAGTGGCTGTAGTAAACTGTACATGCTGTTTCCACATTTGTCAATTGTCTTACTTTCCTAATCGCAAAAACTGCTGAACTTAGTTTCTTTGCTATATTTGAAATGTGAACTCCCCAATGAAGCGTAAAATGGTCGTACAGTCAGTAAAATTTAGATTGATATCACCGATTTATACGTTCTGAAATGAATTTTCATTGGATTTCACATTAGGCATTCTGAACATTACACGCTTAGTTTTTTCAGGATTGAGTAATAAATTGTTTTAAGAGAACCATTTCAACAAGAGAGCAAGTGTTTTATTAATACTATTGCGATCTGGATCTTTGCGATTTCATTTAAACAGACGTGAAGTATCGTTGGCAAATAATAATGAAAGACGAAAGTATAAAGTACGATCGAAACTGAAATAATTGTTATGTGTCGTCATAAATAATTAAGTACAAAAATCTATAATATTTAATTCAAAATTCTAGGGTACAATTAAAATCACATTAGAAATATCAAAAGTAGAATTTTTAACACTTTTATTTCAATTTAAATGTTGTTTTTTTTGTAAAATAATCTATTATGCCAGTATAAGAGCCACTCGCTTGTGAGAATCGCTACACGCTACGTCTGTACACGAGAGCGGCTTCATCAACTTTGCATGTTTGTTAACAATGTTGCATTTTAAACGTGATCTTGCCATGGAAATGTTTTTTACTCAAATCGCAATATTTTATCGCTTACTTCGAGTTTCCGACACATGACTTATTATTCAACTACTTATTACTTTTACAATGTTGTTAAGATATAATACAGCTAAGATGAAACATAAATTCACCGCAAAATAACACAGAAACTGGCGTAACATGTTGCTTTACCATGAGTTTGAAGAAATAGTATTTGTCGATATCCGATAGCGACTACGTAAATTTTTAGTATGGCAATTTTAGTTTCACAAGTGGCCGCTAGAGGCGCTGCCATACAACAATTTTGCCACACTAAAAATTTACGTAGTCACTATCGAGTATCCAAAAATATTATTGCTTCAAACCATAGAGGAATTATACCTAGAGTAGCGGATCCCATACAAATCAGCGTGTCCGTAGTTTTTAGTTTTTAGTTTAGTTCATACCTGTCCGATAGCTGTCACTAGGGGTATCAAATATGCCATATCGAATAAAAATTTAGTGTAAAAAGTTCCATCTAGTAGACTACGGTTAAAACTCGTTACAAACTCAGATACAGAAAAATTATTTCCTTAAAATTATTCCGCTAGATGTCGCTGAATAACTTCACCCGAAATGGCATTTATTTCAATTTTGCAGATCTAGGTTTTTGGTTCTTTAATAACATTTATAGATTTATTTTATATAATAATCATAATAAAAATTGTGTTGAATATGCGAGTTACTTTGTAAATTATAATGACGCCATCTGCCAGTTGCAGCTTAAAACTGGCAAGGATTGGTTTTAAATATCTTTTTTGAAAATCTTCATTATTAATATGCGAGTGGTCATACGATGTTGTTAAATGCAGAAAAATGTTTTTTTGCGATTTAAGGTTACTCTGTTTGATGTAAATGTCTAGTTTTGTTATATTATACTTCCGAATTTAGCCAGCATCGTGACTAGCGCCATCTAGACCTAAGAGATTTTTCCGGTATACGAAATTTTGTATGGATCTGTAAGTCTATAAAATAATTGGTGTATGCTTCAAACTCATGGAAGACCTATTGGTAACACGTAAAACAACTGAAAAAAACGCTGTGTTTTGTCCATTGAGTCAGTATGTCGGAGGCCCAACTTTTCTATACTACGGATTCCCGATCCATATTCCTGTAGCCTGTTCCCTTTTTAAAAGGCCAACCATTAAAAAAAAATGCTTGTTTTCATCTGTCAATCTCTTAACTATACATTACAATTTTCCTATTCTATTTCAAACTAATATTTTACGATATAATTTTATGTAATGCCTTACATGGAATACATAATTGTTCATAAATATTTATTCAGTCAACCTGTAGTTTATATGCTGTCGTTAGTTATGTTTTTAATTAAACTTATAGATTCGTGATACGGACACAGTTTATATTAGCGATTTACATCTTTTAATGGAATATGATTTTCCAACGTCAATTATAAAATTATTTAAATACAATATATTTTTAATTAAGCTGTCTGTGGTAAACTTTCTACCGCTATAGTTAATTTTCAAATAAATTAAAAAATTTAAAAAGCTACATTTGAAAATCTCTACATTTCTAGGTTTTCGTCCCCAAAGGTCCCTTTGGGTACGAAAACCTCTCGAGAGGGTGCCTGCACCTGGAGGCGTGTACCAATGAGACATTTTTCGATTTCCAGTACATAATACGGATGCTCATTACCGTGGGAGAGCCATGCTTCGGCACAAATGGGCCGTCTGGACCGGAGTGATACCACGGCCTCACAGAAAACTGGCCTGAAACGGCATTGTGCTGTGTTTCGTTCAGTGAGTGAGTTTACCGGTGGCCCAACTTACCCAATCCCCCATTCCTATTCCCAGTCTCCGTTCCCTCATAAAGGCCGGCAACGCACTTGAGACTCATCGGATATCGCGAGTGTCCATGAGCGACGGCAGTTGCCATCAGGTAACCTGTGTGCTTGTTTGCCTCCTAAATATCATAAAAAAAAATAACTTGATTAGTCTCTCTGTGTAGGTAATTGTATGAAAGTGGTTTTAAGGTTTTAGCCCCTTTTCGCATGCGTACGGTAGCCGCACGGTCGCCGTGCGTCTATACCAGTAGGTACATGTATTACAGAGAGGTCACCAGTATATTGTAAGCACGGCCGACACACGGTATCTGCAGCTGCACGTTCACCGTGTCATGTGTAAGCTCTAAGTCGCTCATACATTATTACTTTACGCGGCACGGCTAAGGTACGGCAAACGTGTGCATTTAAAGAGACGCTTATATGTAGTTTGCAAGACGGTGTGTGTTTGTATGTGTGTGTCTAAATGTGTGTGAAGTGAGGATTTCGCGATCTCAACCGATAGTGTTGCCAATAGCGGTGCTTAGGGTTGGCTACGACTACGACACATAAAATATATTAATACCTTTCCTTTTTTTTATATTATGCTTTTCGGCAGTATATGTATAATTGTTTGGCACGCTCTGCAGCCTAAACGGCTTGATGGCTTTAAACGTATGAGGTATCTTTAGATTTGTCATTATAGCGCAAGTAACACTGTGTTCATTAAAAATTAGAAAATCAAAATGGCTGATTTTAAAGTCAAAATTATTAGGTTCCAAAATTTATTTCCACCAATTTAGGTCGAGTATTGTATCAAAATGAAGGGCTTTAAATAGTAATTCTTGAAATATATATCACTTGTTGTTTAAATTGCAATGCTTGCTGCAGTCGGTCTTGTTCAAATCAAAACCTTTTTTCGGTTCGACCCGTAGCCTATTCATACATTCTGTCGTCCTTAAGCTTAAATGCCGTTAAACCAACATCTAGTCGTTTTTGATATTTTGATGCCATCATAATCAGAAGAAAAAGCTTTATCGACGTGTATTAGCAACATTTTTATAGCCTTTATAGTCATCGAGTTATTAAAATTAATATTACCGTTATGAAGTAGCCCATAGAAAAAACTACGGGACTTTTTTGCTCATAACTCAAAAAGTACTTTTTGTACATAGCGGCATTTTAGCTTGAGGACGGTAGCATTTTGCAGCTGCTTTCCACCACGTGACCTTTCTACTAGCTCGTCCCCCAATTTCTTAAAAAAAAAACAATGTTAATTTAATAACAAAAAATAATTATAAATTTATTTCTTTAATTATTTATTAATTTCTTTGATGTACAGCCCTGCAGGCTTCAGGATCTTTATCAGATTAGATTTAGTTGGCTCAGTGGTTGTTGACTGTTCCCATAGTGTAGCGGGTTCGACGGACACGACACAGCGCGATTTATACGGACAATTTCATACCTATTTAATGCATTGTATGTGCTGTTCCTAAAGTACAAAATGTAGTTAATACCTGGACGGACTAGGAAATAAAATGTATAGACTCTAGTCACTTTATTGAGTTGTATTAGGGGTTAAGTGCCTAGGAGCCAAATTTTTTTTGTGATAACCAGGGGGCAAGCGAGCAAACGGGTTACCTGATTGAAAGCAACTGCCGTCGCCTATGGACACTCGGAAGAGTTGCAAGTGCGTAGCCGGCCTTTATGAGGGAATGGGAATAGGGATAGGGGGATTAGGGAAGTTCTGCCACCGGTAAACTCACACACTGAACGAAACACAGCACAACGCCGTTTCACGCCAGTTTTCTGTATCGCTCCGGTCGAGCCGGCTCATTCGTGCCTCTCCCACGGCAAAAAAAGATTAAAACGCTACCAAATTCAATGTTACTTTTTATCGGGAAAATTACAGTAGCATTTCATTTTTTTTTCATTTTTAAGAACTGATATGATACAAGTTAGTTTTTAGTCTTTCGTACCCAATGGGTAAATGGGACCCTAATACTAAGACTTCGATGTCTGTCGGTCTGTTTGTAATGTTTTTGTCTGCCTGTCTGTCTGTCCGTCCCTCTGTCTCCAGGCTGTATCTCAAGAACGGTAATAGCCAGAGAGTCGAAAGTTTTACAGAATATGTATTTCTGGTGCCGCTATAAAAACATAAAGATATTTTTTTTCATTTTTACTTTATACATTTTTAAATTTTCATAATTTTTTACTTTTTTAGAAATTTAAAACTTTTTTATATATTAAATGCTTTTAAAAATGCGTTTATCTAATTTTTTGCTCATGTTTTTTTGCAAAATGTTTTTGAATGAACAAAATAGTCGCATAAGAGCGGGTACCTAATAAAAAAAAATATTAGGCTTGAGAGCAGTCTTCTAACGCGAACTGGTGCCGAAAATGTCCCCAAATAAAAAGCAGATTTCAAGAAAAGAACGTCTAAGGTCCTTTTCCAGAACTCAAAGTATCTTGGTAATAAATTTTAGCAAAATTTGTCTACTAATGCAATAAATGCGAAAGTGTGTCTGTCCGTCTCTTACCTCTTCACGCTCAATCCGCTAAACCAATTTTGCTGAAATTTGTTATCGAGATACTTTGAGTCCCGGAAGGACATAGAATACTTTTGATACCGGAAAAATGTACAGCTCCCGCGCGATAAACGAATTTTGGAGCTACGGAGTTGCGGGCATTATCTAGTACTAGTATATATTAAAATCGAATAGTATTAAAATTGTTACTCTCTAAGTCGACAACGAAAATAGTTTACCAGTTAATCGATTTCAATATACAATACACGATTTAATTAAACATCTTAAATCGATTTTTAATCGCATCAAATCGTTAATTGTGTTTTATGGTGGGTGTAAATCACGCCTGCCTCGGGCCCTCGATAAATATTATACAAATGGATGCATAAAATATCTGCAGGTGCTCCGTCATACAACAATTGTAAACCGTTGAGAATCTTAACCCCCTTATTCATAAAAATATTTAGGCAACGTTTAACTAATTAAGGTTAGCTGTCCCTTTCCGTCGTGTGACGTTTTCAATATACCAGAAAGGGACTGCGAATCTTGATTTGTTTCTATTTTGAATATTTTTATGAATAAGGGGTTAAGTGTCTAAACTCTAAACGTACTAGGCTGAAGTTACGTAGCCGATCTTACGTTCCCGACGGATTTGACTGACATGACACACGACAAGAGGCATGATTTATATATAAAAATAGATTTATATATAGAAATTGAATCGATTCAAAAGCTACGATATTAAGAATCATTATTTACCTTATTACGAAGACACAGTAGACATTTCCACTTTTTACCGTTGACACTGAGGCGTAACATAACTGACCTATATTAGTTAATTGAAATAATTATTAGTTATATAGACAGCACGTATTTATTAAATAAATTAAATTTTAGTATACCTTAGAAATTATTTAGGAATTTTAATCAGATTGATGTACTTACCTTTAACACTTTGTATCGCAATAATTTATTTTTAATAAGGGTCAGCTCTCAACTAATCGTTTTTTTGAGAACAAACCCTTCTTTCGACATGTTTTTTGACAAGCTTTATATGATCAGACAGTCTGTGAACTGTTTTTTTTTCAAAGTCTGGAAGTAATTTTCATAAACGAAAATCATGAAAATATATATTTAATTTTTATTTGTACACTTTTCTTTCATAGCTGCATATTTGTGAAAACTTTTAAATGGCTTGTACTTTTTATTTAGTTAAGTAATATTTGTAATAATAGCCGTAAGTTTTCCGAAGAAATAAAAAAAATTAGAACCGAAATTACGCTGCCGTTGTAGCGTACAGCCGCGTTTTGACGACCTCTGTGGCTCAGTTGGTAAGCGCGTCTTACGCCAGGGGTCGCGGGTTCGAATCCCGCCGACGGAGCAAGTTTTTCAATGTTCCTGGGTCTTGGATGTGTATTAAATTTATGTATCATATATAATAAAAATCTTAAATATGTGTATAGTATAAAAGTATTAAATATATTTCCCTTGTCTGGTACCTGTAACACAAGACCCTCCGGTACTTAGCACGGGGCCAGACTGACGTGGTGTGAAGCGTCCATAGATATTATTATTATTATTATTTCGACGGGACTTTGGCGGCATTGTTTTGTGCGTTATTTCGGCGTGCATATCTGTCATATCAGTTGTTAAACTACTCAAAAGGTCCTTTGGAGACACTCAAAGGCTGTAAGGCGTTATAAATTATTTATTCCAACTTTCACATGTTGCTCTTACAAGCCTTATTTTGAGACTCACACTGACATACATTTGACAATATATTTTTCTTAACATAAAAAGGTTATAAGGTAATATTCGGCCTAACATCAGTTGAATGTAAAGTCGGAACATGAAATCGACCACGGAACTTCGGCCGCGTGACATCGGCATGATTATACCTAGTAGAAGACTACAAGCATCATAAAAACACCTATAAGCATGTGATTTTTATGGTGAACGCAATCTTAGAAGAGAGTGCCTCGTGCGAGTTGTTCTTTTCACATTCGACCGTAAACGCGTTTCACGTATACAAAGATTTTATATGGGATTTGTGCAGAGCCACCTAGCGATGATTAAAGTCACATGTACAAATCCCATATAAAATCGTTAGTTCGCGTTTACGGTCGAATGTGAAAAGGAAATTTCGCACTCGGCATTCCGAACGAGCCAAGTGCAGTAACCAATTCTAGAATTTGAATAGTTGTTACCCGCGCTCCGTCCGCGTTGTAAATTTTTTCTTGAAACTTTTCCAGTTTTTTTTTCTACAAACCACACGGAGCCCTAACACCGAATGCCAACGCCCTGGACAACGGTTCGTGCGTTCTGAGGTTGTAGAGTCAGGAAGGAAAATCCGACTTATTTTTATATAATAGACTAGTTCATGCTCGCAACGCAGTTGCGCAAAAATTTTAAATCAACGTGCATTTTCCCGGGATTAAAAGTATTCTATATGTTGCCCGGACCTTTGGAATGGCCTGGCCTGGCTGGAATGGCTATTAAACAAAAAAAAGATTTATTCAAATCCATCCAGTAGTTCCTGAGATTAGCGCGTACAAACAGTTAAACAGACGAAAAGACAAACAAACCTTTTTTTTGTCGATATGTTATTACTTTTCCTTAGCCACCCCCACAATGATTATTTTGCAAAGATATTAAATGAACAGTCACTCCAATTTTACTGTTTTATTATATGTATATATGTAGATATAGTTTGTCATCTCATGGAACCTCGCACACTTGCCCGCGCTGATTCGTCCGAATCATATCAAAGTCAATGATGGCTTAACTTCGATTCGTTTGGCTCTAATGTGCTTTGACCATTATGGGGCACGATATATCACAAATTGCCTGTTAGTAAACACGATTTCTCCGATATGCAAAATAAACGAAATTAATATTCATACAAAATACGATCTACAAGGTTTTCGTGATCAAACACCGACTAGATTGTAAATTGCTGGTGAAATCCCAGTGGAATTGTTGACAAATTTTATGTAGATACAGTGATAATTATATATAAACTTATGGGGCCTTCTACACGGCGGGAACAAACACCACGCAAAAGACTTTGATGCAAAAAGATTGAAAATAGCTATACTCGATGGACACCATTTACAACATTAATATCTACCTCAATTCAATCTTACGCCATGAACTGTGGGTGCAATTTGGAGTGCATCAAGGTCATGTTTGCTAAACGGTTTGCCAAACACGACAATTTACAACATTCATATCTAAAATGCACCTTCAGTTTATGGCGAAAGATTGAAAATGCATTGCATCACCACCGTTGCGTGATGTTTGTTCACGCCGTGTAGAATGCCCATTAAAGATATTTTAATATTGTTTGTCTGAGCTTGATTCAGTAGCTAATAAGTTACGATAAACTTTTGGTTGATCGGTTAGTTAGAAAGTGTTGCAAAAAATTAATTTTAAATTTTGTCAGCCTCGCTTAAGCTCGAGAATAGCTGAAACAGTTTGGTAAGTCTTGAAACATTTGTAGAAATCTAGGCGAGCCATCATCAGGGTAGTGATGGATAGTAATAAAAATGATTTTTATGGCGTTGTACAACATGCGCAATCACGAACAATAAATGCCCACAGATGTCGATGAGAGTTCGAACCTGCACCCTTTCCAGTGCGAACCAAATATCTTACCCTAGTGGCTACGGACGCTCTAAGCAGATTTCGATAAATTCTACCCCCAAGGGAATGAGATAGGGTATGTAAGTTTGTACGAAAATAAATGTTTTAAAGCAAACGAATCCGCGTTCAAAAACTCGTTATGTAATAAAGGACATTATTTTGTTACACCCTGTAATTTATTGAATACAAAGTGTTGAATAATTTCCATTGGCATATCTCGATATTTCTTTATTTATTTGATAACAAAATCGCAGGTATCGAAGGTTTAATATCCTCGGACACTGACGGAGTAATGTGTTGATATCAGTCCCGGTATAAATCCCGTGCTTTATCACAAAAGATTCAATAAGAGACTAATAAATTTCAGTATCAAAAGGAGGATTCGATGTTACGTACCGCCACACTGACGTCGGTGAACGCTGCGCTCTTGTGCATCGAGAGAACATCGACGTGACACTTTTCTCTTTATTAAGGAAAGTACAACCTCACAGTTTAGTTGTGGGTGTTTTTTTTTCTCGGACATACGAATTTTATTGTTATGTCTCATGTTTTTTGGAAGATTGTAAGCTTCTTAGGCCCAATCTAAAACATGTATTGTAAGCCAAAAAAAAAATCGGCGTTTATAATATTTTGAGTATGCTTACTCGGCACCCACAAATGTAACGTACATTCTACACAAATTTAAATGTTATTATTTTACGATATACATTGTGACCACTTGAAACTTTCGCGATTTTATATACATACTAGATGATGCCCGCAACTCTGTTGAAAATTCGTCTATGGCACGAGAACCATACATTTTTCACATAATTATATAGATTATAAATAGAAGAGAAATAAAATACCGCATTTAGTATAGTAGCTCCCTGCATTCCCTCTGAAATTAAATCCTGCGGCCAAAAATGTGTAGAATGACAACACCGCGATTTTATATGTAAATATAGCGTGACTATACCGTAATTTATGTAAATTTTTACGTCTACCCACACGACACTTGATTTATATGGTTATAGTCCTCCCCAGACGTAAACTCAGTGTTGACAAAACTTCTTCTTGTAAATTTATTTCAATATTTTTTTTTCGTGGCTAATCACGTATTTTCTTAGGTATGAATAAGTAACATTGAAAGTGTAAAAGTGTCTATTGCCTCTTTATATATGTCTCAACGACAGAAACGATTGATATATTTCGTAAAAGGCTCATCTTAAACCCAGGTTTACTATCCAGATAGTGTCGTGGAAGAGACACGCTTCGGCACGAATGGGCCAGCTCCATTGGAGAGATATGACGGCCTCATAGAATACTAGGGAGAAATAGTGTTACGCTGTATTTGGTCCAGTGAGTTAGTTTACCGGAGTCCGGAGGTCCAACTCCTACACCTCATTCCCTTATTCCTACAGCTTATTCCTCCATCATAGTAGCAGGCAACACACTCGCATCGCTTCTGCTGTAAGTATCCAGGGGCGACGGCAGTCGTTTTCCATCAGGTGTCTGCACGCTTGCCCACTAATTCTCATAAAAAATTTGCTTACATTGATGACGATGATGATTTCTCAGAACTGCTGACAGCAACTTAACTAATATTCGTTGTGTAATTGCATGAAAGAACACGTAGGTAACTATTAAGTGAATATAGCTAGTTAGAGCTGTAACTTCGGTTACCTCTACGGATAATTCGGAACAAGTTAAAGTGGCATTCTAGATTCTTAGCGTTTCTGAATTTAGTCAAAAACCTCACGAAGCCTCTACGTAATCGCCGTTGTTCATTCCTTTCAACAAAAAATTAATATTTCAATATTTTATAACAAAGAAACCCATAAAATGTTGTTTGATTATTTCGCCTTTCAAATGCCGCCAAAAACACGATGAGTTTATTATCCGCCATAGTGTGACGTCACACACGTCACTGGAGTATTTGGTACTGTTTATTTAAAAATGCATCCTTGCAATCTACGTGAAACAGGAGTCGGAACTTACAATAAAAAGACCAAAAACTATTTTTAAAATGAATTTTAAGACTAAATATTTTAAATACCTATTTTAGTGAAAAACAAAAACTCTAAAGTGTCATAAACATTAAACGAAATTAAAATGAGCTGAAATATTATGTTTATTGTTCTCCAAATTATTTGGTTTTTCGATTTTATTGTATGCTATAATATTGAAGAGAAAGTTTTATGTTCCTAGACATATTTTAATGCAAAAATATTAATTGACAATTATCCTTCAAAATGTTTATTCTTAAAATAAAAATAAAACATAAACCTAAACTACTTTAAATAAAGTAGGTTACAGTATTTCAGCGAATTTCATGCTAATTAATTGATTAATTTAGTGATTCTAATATTTTTTAAATAAAATAACATTAAAGTACTACTGACATAACATCCTAATCGGAAGTACCTTAAAAGCGTTTTCATCAGTACACATCAAAATCATATTTTCAATTCGACTTTATTTATTAATCATAAGCTTTTATTTTATGATTAAGTTGAAATACCATTCCGTAGGTCGAGTTTTACTATACTCGTAAAACGTTTATTTTTGACGTGACAACGTCTTATGATAGAGCTGGCTGCACACACGAAAAAACATGACTCATGCGGCGTTACCTCTCTCTGAGGCGTTCCGTTTAAGGCTTGAAGTGCAAGCGAGAGCGCGGAACATACAAATCTATTAAACAAATGAAATTGAAATTTTCTTTTGAAAAATGCTACCATTCCATTAGTATTTTCTTAAGACGTTGTCACGTTCAATTATCGTCTGTAAACCGACTTTACAGACAACCGATTTTTTTTATTTATTTTTTATTTCTAAATATGCGTTTGTTTATGAAAATTCAATATAGAGTCAAGTAACCTATATGATTGATTTGATTTTGATTTGATATACGGCACGGTTATCGTACAAGCGTCCACATAATCAACCGTAGTAGTTTGTCATTTTTTTTTCTAATCTATGGACGCTTCACACCACGTCAGTCAGGCCCCGTGCTAAATACCCGAGGGACTTGTGTTACGACGGGCAACGGAAATATATTTAATACTTTTATACTATACACATATATAAGATTTTTATTATATGATACACATCCACACTCAGGAACATTGAAAAACTTGCTCCGTCGGCGGGATTTGAACCCGCAAACCCCGGCTTAAGCTACCAACGCGCTTACCAACTGAGCCACAGAGGTCGTCGAATTTGCAACAATTGCCATTCAAAGGCGAATATAGACGCATGTAGGTAAACAGAGGCGAGTATTTTTTTTATGATATTTAGGGAGCAAGTGAGCAGACGGGTTACCTGATGGAAAGCAACTGCCGTCGCCCATGGACACTTGAGACATGTGCGTTGCCGGCCTCTATGAGGGAATAGGGGATGGGAATAGGGATAAGGGATTAGGGAAGTTGGACGACCGGTAAACTCACTCACTGAACGAAACACAGCAAAACGCCGACCCACTTGTACCGAAGCATGGCTCTCCCACTGCAATGAGCATCCGTATTATGTGCTTGAGATCGGAAAATGTCTCATTGGTACACGCCTCCACCGGAACTCTAACCTGCACCCTCTCGAGTGCGAACCAAAGGTCTTACCCACTAGGCTACGTACGCTCTAAAATGTTTACCTACCTGTAAATTTAAATGTACCTTTAAATGTACCTTTACATAATCTTACACGTTTGTATTCACCGATTATGAAAATTAGCCACTAGATAGTGTTAGGTTATCTAATCTATACATATAATAAAACAGTAAAATTGGCGTGTCTGTACGTTTAATATTTTTTACAAAATAATCAATGTTGGGTGCTAAGGAACAGTAATAGAACACAAATTGGCAAAGAAAAAGTTGTCTGTTTGTTTGTACGCGCTAATCTCGGAAACTACTGGACGGATTTGATATTCAAATCTTTTTTTGCTTAATAGCTATTAGGTGTGGGTAACATTAATTTAACACTGTTTAAATATTTTTATGAATCAGGGGGTAAGTTTTAAGGATAAAATAAATAATAAATAATATAGGATACCTTTTCATTATACCATTTTATATACGGGAAAATGTAACAACCAACTAGTTAATTATTAAGACGGGATCTCATACTTAAATAACAATATTACTATGTTGCCGTCCTCAAGCTTAAAAGCCGTTAACCAACATCTGGTCGATTTTGATGTTTCGATGCCATCACGATCAGAAGAAAAAACTTTATCGACGTGTATTACTAACATTTCTCTAGCTTTTATAGTCATCGAGTTATTAAAATGAATATTGTCGTTATATACATACAATTACTTATGTTGCAACGCGCGGTTTTTGCTCATAATTCAAAAAGTACTTTTTGTACATAGCGGCATTTTAGCTCGAGGACGGCAGTATTTTTGTTTGGGTTTTGTTTTTACCAAATTACTACAAAGTATATCTTAAAAAAAATAAAATTGTTATCGACTATAAGGTTTACTCCGACAAAGTGAAATTCTGTTCGCGGTTTTCAAAACATCTGTCGATACCCCACTGAGGGCTTTAAATTACAAGTATTATGTTGAAGAATTTTATTCTCTCTCATTGTACCCGACGACAATATATTACCGCGAATATTTTGTTTTTCAATTTCACCTTTTATTTTGGTATTGGAAATTCGTGTATTGTTGGGGAGTTACACCGAACCGGTGAAATGTAGAGAGAGATCTTTTTACGCGTTTACGCAGGGTGTTATGAAACAAGTAATACTTTGAGGTGTGAGATTTGTACTATGAAATCTCCGCGCTGAAAAAGTTTTTTTTGTAGGAAAATAAATAACACTTGTATGCCCACTTATCACAGATATAGTTGATAAAAGCAGTCCCCCTAGACAAGTGTCAAGCGAGTATCGTTTACGATAATCGCTTGGCGTGTGTTTGTATGGGATTGACATAGACGTTATATATATTAATAATAATAAAGTTAATTCATCATCTGTCAAATAAAGTTGTAGATAGACTATCCACAACTTATCAGTAAACAATGAAACAGGCCCTTAGTGTTATAAATATTCCATACAGTTAAGTTTACTATAATAATATTATAAATACAAAAATGCCTGTCTGTCTCTTACCTCACGCCCAAACGCCTGAATAGATTTTGTTGAAATTTGTTATGGAGGTACTTTGAGTTTCGGGGAATTGGATTTATCCCCTGAAAAAATCTTGGCATCATTTCTTTTCGTAGAAAATAAAATTATATTAAATCGTAAGGGACTATCCATAAACTACGTTACACAAATTTCATGGTTTTTAAACTCCTCCCCCGCCCTGGTTACAGGTTGTCATATTTCTGTGTACCATATAGTGACGTCAAAAAATTTGCAATTTTACACTTAAAAATTAAAACCACATCAATATCTCAAATTTTTAGATAAAATTTCAAAATTTAAAATGTGATGTCACAACTGAGGATGCCTCCACCCCTATGTCACACCATGTCACACTTCGACGACTCCTCCTTTACGTGTAACGTAATTTATGGATGGTCCCAAACAAGAAACGCGATCTCCGACGGCAGTGTACAAATTACAATTAATATGATTTGTTGGTGTGTAAATCATTCATACACAAAATAAATGCAAATTTGTTCTCACACGTGCTTCCTTGAATCGATCCGATGAATCATATTACGTACCTGGTGAGTTTTGGTCAGCTACCGCGATGTTATCAACACGAATACGCCCGTGTTCCAGTGTTACCGCGAGTTTGAATCAATATATGTTTACTGATACTCGATACCGAATTCGTAAATATTTAGTACTAGCTTTTGCCCGCGACTTCGTTCGCGTGGACTTCAGGTTCGTCCCGTCTTCTAGACTTCTTTATCAAGAT
>JAOTAV010041343.1:0-43934 GCA_026546445.1 Cyclargus thomasi
TATTGACGTTTTATCTTTACTATGACTAGACTTTAGACTTGACGAAATGTATGTAACGTTGCTAAAAATTATTGGAATAAGAAAATTGATTTCCCGCCTTTACTTGACACTGGCCATGGTTATAGCCAAGCGCCATACAAATAAATAAATAAAAATAAAATAGTATACTAGTCTGTGGTCTGTGGTTAAAAATATGTAATGAAAAAAAAGTACATATACCATCTTAGTATATATACCCCTTATTTATGACATATACTTACTAGTCTGTGATATATACTTTATTCTGTAAAAAGTAATCTGTAGTATAAAATAAGTATTTTCAAGAAAACTAGTCCCGTCTATTATAAATAATAACGAAATAAGCATAGGTGGCACTTTAATTAAATTTATATTGTGATTAAACTCAAAGCTAACCAATGTCTGTATATTGTTTCGTTTTGTCTTAAAGTTTTTTGACTTTATGTAATTACTTTATGTATGAAAAATTTTAGTAACAATGCTTAGGTTTATATCCGCTGTAAGAAATTTCGGAACTGCAAGCAAGCAGATACCAACAAGAATAACTGCCGAGGGAAAGGAAGTGCCCAAAAAGAAAGTTTTTGAGGAAAGAATAACTTTAATAGGTCCCGATGACTCCCTTACAATCACCGACTTGAAAAACGCTCAAAATCTGTCCTCAAGACGAGACTTGAAACTAGTTAAAATAGAAGATGCCGATTCCAAATCTAGAAGGCCTGTATACAAGTAAGAGATTTTTTAAAATCATACTTGTTTTTCTGAATAACAATATTTGTTAATTTTATCTATTAAGCCTTTAATTTAGACTAAAAAAAATGCTGACTGTGTATACAAATTGGCAACCAAATTTTTTAGGTTGATGACTAATTCCCAGTATCATGAGGAAGAGCTTCAAAGACGCAAACAAAAGCAAACAAGCAGAGAGAATGTTATTAAAGGAGACAAGTTGCTTACGCTATCTACAAAAATAGCACAACATGATTTAATGACTAGGGTAAAGAAAATAGAAAAATTAGTAGGTAAAAATTATGAAGTCCGAGTTGTCATAAATGCTGATGACCAGGAAGGAGAAGCAAAATTGGTAAGTTTCTCATTATGTTCAGTACATTTTTGTTTTAATTCATCTTTAATTTTTTAATCTTACTGTTTCTCCTCAATCTTTACCAATTGAAAATTACAAAAGGTAGAAGGTCAATTAAATTTGAAAGGTGAGCACCTTTCAAATTGAATTGATTTAATCTTGAAATTGTGGTGTGGCATCAAAAAAATGATAAATATTCCCTTATCATTATTTCACAACCTCTACATGGTTATTATGCTTTCTGGCATTGATGTTGCATTGTACTAACATACATGTAGGTCAGTGTACAACATTTTTGTTAACTGTCACTCGATTGATATAGATATCCCTCTCACCTTATCAATGTTAATGGTTCACTTCATGGTTTTAAATATAATTGATATTAATAAAAATATTATTGTACAACTAACATCATCTATGAGTTAAGATGTGCAACTGTACAGATGAACTTTTTTCAAACTGAACACTATCCATAACTGTAAAATTAAATTTAAAAAAATCTGTCACAGAAAATTTTAGAAAACAAATGTCATTTTATTTTTCAGGAGGATGTTTACACTATGATAGAAAGTAACCTTAAATCTCTTGGTAGAATAGTTCAGAAGCGGAATAAAGGAAATAGTATCCGATTTCAAGTTCTACCTCCAAAAGAAGACAAACAAGGTTCTTCAACTTCCAACAATGAAAGTAATGGAAAGGGCCCACTATGACTAGGTCTGGTGTTACTGACTATTATTGTTACAAAGTACTATGTTTTTTCTAAATACTATGCAACAAAAACACAAAGTTTAGAAGAAAAAAAGTATGAAGAAATTGCAGATAATCACAACCTCACTGATGTAGGAAGTTAGTAAAAACAAGCTCCTTATTAACCAAACCAAACAAGTATTTCTGTTTTTTGTTCAAAATCTTAAATTTTTTTCTGCTTAGCTGATTTGTAATGTTGTGTAGTTTTAGTATTTTCATTGATTTTCTATAACAATTTGAATTTGTACATAATAGCTATTGTATATTTTTAAATAATATTTATGTACATAAACTTTAAGTTATTTCATTGTTTATATTTAAAAGTAATTATTTTGATCAAAATGTGGCTAAAATGTTTATTAATCAGGTTATTTGTTAAGCTCAACTTAAGTAAAATAGGATGATGCTGGACTTACTAACGTAATTGTTTTTATAATAAGAGTCTTTGTTTTAAATACATTATTTTTTTGAAACCTTTTTTTTCTAAGACTCGGTTTTTTCCTGTAAAAACCATAACCGTGAAATTCAATTAATAAGATAATTAGTAAGAGAAATAGGAAAATGGCAAAAAGGCAATGTACAATTTTATGTTGCATCCATATATTCAATCACTTCTATACTCGCATAATCAAATATATCTACAACTTATAAAAACATTATAAACATGGCAAGCAAAATACTTTACTAAATATTCAAATCTTATATCATAATTATTATAAGTTAATGTTTAATTTTTAAAGTTTGATATTATCACAGATGCCTTAGAGATCTTGAACTTACATGGTACATGTTTGGATATATAATAACTTATAAATTATTCATTACTTACTGGTTGTAACACACTTTTATTACATATATACAAGATGAAACATTCTCAAAAAGTGACTGTTATATGAAGTTTGAGTAAAAGTTGTGATGTATTATAATAATTTTTTTTCCTATCAAATGTATCAAACTAGATACTTTTGATAGGAAAAATTGTTTATAAATAAGCTAGCAAGTTCTGTTGATGGACTTTAATTAATTATACTTTACTGTACAAAATGGCAGTTCATAATTATTTCAATTTGAAGTACCTAAATTACAAATATTTAAATTACAATATGCAATTGGAATTGAACACATTGCTTGAAAGGTACTTTTCAACACGGATGTTCTGTCTACGAGTCGCCTTTTGTACAAAATGTTTTATACACAATAATATGCCTCTTCTGGCTCACAAGATAACTTTAAAAGCGGGAAAATTACGGCCTGTCCGCACTGCGAATTTTAACACATTTTTTTTCGCCAGTTCTGTAATAATTAGAGTATCCTCACTAGCGGATCATTATATCAATTATCAAAAATTCCGCACACTAAATGTTCGTAAAGCGTCCCTTAATATTTCCCTCCCTTAAAGTTATTTTAAACATTTAGGAAACTTGATACAATAATAATACAGTTCAAACTCCTTTTAACGACATGCAGTGTCTAATTTTTTTTTAAACAGATTGTAGCGATAATTTTTGGCTATAAATTATTGTAAAGCAACAGAATTTACATGACATTGTGAGCTAATGCCTCAACTTTTCAACATAATATTATGGGACTTTGTCAAAATATGTTGTTATGAGAAATTGCAAATTCTGTTTCTTGTCGACTACTTGATTATAGCAGATTTGCTACAATCAAGTAGTTACCTAAGCCGGTATCTTTATAATCCGTTTCATTTCATTATGATCCAAATATTAATTGGACTCCGTCAACATTCTATTTCTTATCTTTTCATTTATTCCTCGTCAAATCTTTTGTGCTCGTGATTTTAGATATAAAAATGATATGAAACGGAGTATGCAAGCAGCAAGGAGCGGCTTAGGTGTAGACCGCTATGTAGGCGTAGCGGTCCCTGTCAGTGGGCAGGTCTGTGTTGAGCGTGCGGCCCCACGTCAGTAGCGGCGACACGGTGCCGAGGACGGGCGCAGCGCGAACGACATTTTTTATGATGCCCTGGAAAACCGAATATAATATTATCACCAAGTCCTGAGAGGTTCAACATAACGTCGACCGCACATCATAAGAAATTCCGATCACAGATTTCAAACATCCCGTCAAAACGTTAATGTTTTCTGTAGGCCCCGCATACCTACTAACAGAAATTTCGGATCGGAATATCCAGCAGGCGTCAGAATTTTTCTGACCGTTCTTGTAATTTGCACACGGGCTAAATGGTCTTTTAACGACTTCAAAGTCTCAATGGCTTGTGTGTATTATAGCAATAACTACACACAAGTACAGTTAAAGAACTAAATTTCGTTTTAAATGAGTACTGAATAATTATGATAACTCAAATAAATATGGGTGTAAACATTTTGCACACGTTAGCTTACTGCGTGCAAGTTCCTTGGTCAACTAACAAAATCTTACAAACATGGATTTAACATGTAGGCACTTAATGTAAAAGGAAACATGAAATAATAATGGGGTATGTGAACAATGAAAATTCAGCTGACAAAATCCCAATTCGTGCACATATACAAACACCCATAATAATAAAATATTCCATGAGGATACTAATTAATATGATTTAAACTACAATATCCACTCTTGACTTAACACAACACACATATTCGCATCTATTGCTTTTAACAAGCCCAACCTTTTTCGCGATTGATAAAAAACCTCGGCAAAAATTTATTTTACATCGCATCAAATTATATCCCAAATAAGGTACTATTGCTATCGAAACGATAGAGGAATTTACCCAGTGATTTGAGAGTACCTATGTTATATATACGACAGTATCTACTATATTTACGAATAGACAGGGCGGAGGTGTGGTATAAGGTGATTTAGGGTGTGTATGCATTGCCTGCCTTTAGAGTATAGAGTTTACTGTAAAAGAAGCGGTGCTGAAGGTATATTTTTTAGCGATTTATATGTAGGCATCTTGATTTAAGCACGCCACAAAATAAATGCCAAAACAAAACAAAAAAAGTTACTTAAGAATTGTTGCTGGCAATTTCTCATTGCTCGTACACACCCTATATATTCTTTGTTTTGCTACACTCTGTATACTGTATGACGTCATTTCAATGGAATATGATATTTTCCCCACCCAAACGTTATAGCTTGCGCCGGGTGCAGGATATGATATAATGGTGAAATGAGAAAATTCCATCCTTTTTCCGACAGAGAACGTAAAATACGATTTACAAGGAAAGCAGCAAAGCCTTAATCTTCACCGACTGCGACGACGCTAAGAAAGGAATATAGATTTTGACAATCGATTGTTTTTCTGTCAAAACTACTAATATTTTCATCTTTAAGATCAAATGAATACGCTACTTATTCAGGTTAAGTACCTGTCTTTTTTCGCGTAGTCGGCTCACGGTACTATTAATTTGCTTATTCCCTTGAGTAAATCTTATGAATAGATGAGTTTGTTACATGAAAGTATTAGGTAGTTGACATGCTCAAAGCGTTAGTATGAGTGTTAGTTACCGCTGCCTTGATCTCTTTTGGCACTGGCTTTAAGTTGCTTCGTTTCTTTCTTTTTTCTCATAATATACAATATAATAAATATTTTTTATAGAACCCCGTACTATTCTTTTGGTACTCAATATCCCAAAGAGAAGGTCATAATAATTCTTTTGATCAGATCAGAATTTTTTTTTAATCGATTATGCACATTGCCTGTCTTTTGCCTAGGCATGGTAGAATAAACTTGGAGGAATTATTAGTTTTTTCAAAATTGAACAGTTAACTACACTAGAACAATAGCAATGAAATTCCGATGGCGCAAAAACGTTTTCTTATCTTTAGATCCATTTTTTTTCTTTAAATCATTTGGATTTCCATCTAGTAGTATAATAAAAGAGAACAAGTTAGCGGCAGAGGTCAGACACACCATGTTACCCATGAGAGCGGCCCGCCGACGGCCCGAGCGCCTCTTGCGCCGGCACCAACAGCGGCCCCGCGCGCGCCCGTACCCGCGACTGCGTCGGCCCACCTCGCGCCGCTTCCCCGCGCCCGCCCCTGCCCCAGCTCTCGCCCCCGCTTCCGCTACCGCCACCGGCGCCGCCGCCGCCTGCTCCGCCGAGCGATCCGCTATCATGTGCTCCTCCATGAGCTCGAACGGAGATTCCTCCCTGAAAAAGGCTTTACGTGAACGTCGTAAAAACAAAATAATTATAATGGGAAGTCTCTACAGTCAATAATACTAACTTACAGGCGTAGAAGCTTTCGTCGGAGTCTGATACTTAATAATGGTTGCCCTTCAATCTGAGTGGTATACCATGACGGATGCTGTGCTTATTGCTTATCTATCGCAGCCCAAGACATGTATAAACTTTAATGAGGCTATATATAGGTATATTTAAAAAAACAGCATGTAAGAAGAATGAAACGTAACATAAAGTTTTGACTAACTTGGCTTTAACCGAGCAGTATGAGCTGAGTTGTTCCCACGTGCAGCCGTAGACACAACACTCGTCCGCGATGCCGGTCCGCCGCCGCCGCCGCACCGCCGACGCGGGCTGCTCCACCACTGTAATAGAGACAGACGATGGAATTATTGATGTTATACAGGCTTTTCATAATCGCAGATATTCGTTATTCGGCACGATCATCGTGAAAGCGTCCACAGAATCGTCCCTAGTACTTTGTCAACTCATCCATCAAATGCGAATATACACGAATATCGTCGAATTATATGTGATGATCTATATATCGTATGCTCTCTACATGATCGTGTGTCATTGTTTATATTCGAAAATTATAAATAGGGCCCTATAATTTAGGGCGGATTTAGGCTGATTTTAGTCCTGCGCCGACCGCACGCGTACAATATGCGCTGATGGCTCGAGATGTACGAAATTCAAGTGGGTAAGTACGTAAGCGCTTACATTATCTTAGTGTTTAGAAGAATATTTTATCCAACTTGAAAGACAAGTTCTTTAGTTAGGTAGTTGGTTCGTATTGAGCAAGTTGTGTTTATACGGTCTATGTTTCAACTAAAAACACTCTGCTAAAAGGTTTGAGCGGGATTTCTCAATCATAATATGTTACGAGGAAATGTATAAAATGCAGACAGTTTTGAAAGATACATAATTTATTGATATTCCTCCCGTTAATTGCTTTTTGCTAACACCCTCTGGGGCTCGGCAGTGCTTTACTATTCCGAAGCTGAAAATCTGCACCAGAAACACGGTACCTACTTAGCCTTGTGGCATAAAGTTCATGCCTTCCATTGTAAACTACACAATTTTACACACAGAGTACCGAAAAAATCGTGAGGTGTAAAGATGTGTATAATGACATAAGTAGGTACATCACGATACCCCTACGTGGCCGATAGTGTTATTATATACAAGGGGTCAATAATATCCACAGTACAGTTAAATCTTGTTCTCCCGTGATTAAGTGTTAGATGTAAACATTCAAGAGGTCGGGGAGCCGCGATAAAAATGTATGTACATTTTGCATATTCGCTTATGCTAATTTAACATTAATTCATGTTAAAGTTAGCTGAGACTATTTCGGAAAATCTGTAACCTATGCGGTAGGTACAGCCATTATTAAGGCGATTTTTTTTATGTAATATATTTTTTTAGTCTTCCCTTTTGTTTTCAATGAACTTAAGATCTTACTAGGTACTAAAATTTGGAGCTAAACTTTGAAATTTATTATGTTTTTATGCAATCTACAAAGTATAATAAAGGTCGGTAGCTAGGTAACCAACCCTAAATTATTATTTTATTTCATAAATCTTGACTACGTGAGTCAATATTATTATATCATATAAAAAGTTTCGGTAATATTTTGCCATGTTGTTTCTTGGCCCTTTCACAACGATGTACAAACTTTTCGATTGAAATTGAAGCTGCGATGAACTCTTAGTGCAGTTTAGTTTGAACGAGGGTGTACACCGAAGAGTTATCAAAAACTACATTTCAACTTTCAAACCTTATACTTTTTGGGATTTTTTTTGTTTCCTTGCATGTTCTGTAGGTTTGTTATGACTATAATATGAAAGTATGCAGTATTTTACAATAATAATTAAAGTATTCATTACTTTAATTAATTTATTGACTTTGTCATGTTTATGATATCAGTGTTACATAATTATCACTCCTCGACCTTTAACACGATGTAGCATGTAGTGAGTACCTACATTTGTTAACAGACTATTTTAAATATTTTTCGCTACTTAATTAGAATGCACTTTATCTAATCATGTTTTGTGACCCTTCGATATCCCTTATGTAGTATGTACGCCGACGGCCGAGAAGGCTGATTACTCTTTATTGCTGATTATTCTACCCTAGTGATAGATAGGCCCAAAACATTTAAAGAATTTATATGGAAAAACGTATTTTGAACTCTTAGTATTTTCTCACGAAGCTTGTGCCGTAAGTTCATTTTTTTTATCGTTCCGCCACTATACTTTTTGATATAAAAAGTGTTATTACACAGAAAATATTTTTTCTTAAAAAATCGTTCTTAAAATAATATTACATCTGAGCTGGCTCACATTCTGAAGTAAATCTTTCGAAGAAAATTTATTTTCAGAAGATCTTTGAAGTAAATTTTAAGTTCATTTGACATTATTTTTCGTTGTAGGTGTTAATTACTATGTTGCTAATTTATGTCTTGCTCAGCGACCTCAGTCATCCCCGACGTTAGGACAAGGCGGTAAATAGTAATAAGCGTCGAGGTGTAATCTTTTTTGAATTAAAAAAAAATACTATCGTGCTTTCCTTGTTTTTTTTTTTAATTTCTGTAGGATATATGCTGACAGTATGCAATTCACGTGACTACTATTATGAAATTGTTATTATTTTTTGTTGTGATGATTTCGGTTCACTATATTATGATGTGATACAAACGCCAACGACCTTCCTTTTGCAGTAGTTGATAAGTTGTCGCCAAGCGGATATTTTTGTTACGGTCATTCATAGCCCCGCGGCTTGCGCTACTTTCTGTTCTGTTTACTGCTAGTGTAAGTGTACTTAGAGTCGCATCAAAAACGGCCAGCCAACTCGACGCCTAGTTCATTCAACGATTTAGTGTTTAATATTTTGATTAGCTGATCTAGAAAAGTTATATATAAGAGCAGCCGAAACGTCGTAAACTATTGATATTGTTAATAAAATAGTTGACTCTACATAGAGTTACCTACTTCACACAGCTAAAATGTTTATAAAACGACCAAGAAAGACGGAATATGTCATTCATACTGCAAAAAAATATTCGATAGCTTTGCTAGCTCTATATTAGTAGAATATTAGATTATTTTTTTTAGGATAGAGAGTTCGAGAGCGTGCTACTGAATCCAGTCAGCTGCATAAGTCAGCGATATCCAACAGTATATTACTCTTTGACATGTTTCTTAGTGAATTCAAGGGACATGCTGAAGCTGTCTCAGGATATACAAATAAGGGAATCACAACAAAAGTGGGGTAATGTACGATTTGAAGTAGGACTAAGTGAAATAGAACTTCCTACTTAGAACTATACTGGATTTCCCTACCAACCAAAAGCGGGAGCCAGCAAAATGTTGCAATTCCATATTTAAAAAAAACTCACCAGTAGGTACGTCCCATGCGGGGCTGTTGTAGGCGTGGCAGACCCTGGTCATGATGTCGCCGAGGTCGCGGCCGCAGAGCTTGAACGCCATGGGGGCTCCCTCACACTTTAGCACCATCGCTAGCCACAAACAGGCCACTTGCACTAGCTGCTTCATATTCACTGGAATTATATTTTACACACATCAACATAAATAGATAGGTAGTTTTATCGTATTGATGTAGCTATAACTTAAGGATCGCTCCATACCAAGCAATAGCCACACTACTTTAGTTTTAACCTCCTCAAGTCTCCTCTTGGTAAAATAATCTATCTCGAGTGAGTGTAGAGGAGATCCTAGAGTCTGAGTCTAAAGATTTTTGTACTTAGAAGCTATTTACAGTTTTTAGTAGGTAAACTTTTTTCATGGTCTAGCCCTTACAAGTTTATTCTTACAGGCTACTGCAGATCTCTTAATTGCTGGTTATAATTATATTTTTTCTGTATATATTAGCCATGCTGCCGTAGTAGTGTACACAGTATATATTATAATATGCTACGGGCCTGTTGCACTACTTCCTATAAGTGCCGTATAAGCTACCCACAACTTGTTTGCTAGATAAAGTATGGAGAACCTGTAATATATACTGAAAAGTAGGTAGTGAAATATACTAAGAATAATGTGTTGATAGAAAATTCTTTACACAGACCTAAACTTAAACATATAAAGGAACTGTACAAATTGTCGGTCTTACAGCTAAAAGCGGTTTCATCCAGACAACCGGAAAACTGCGTAAACGTAATAGCAAAAAGGAACAGATAGAGCAGTTTCTGACACTTCCTACAGTTAAACTAATTACGTATTTGCGAAAAATTGACGTATTTTTTTGATAATATTACTAAATACAATAATATTTTTACTGTTGGAAAATTCCACATTGATTTGTGAACTAATGACCCACTTGTTTTATCTCAATGAAGGACAGCTCAAAATATAATTTATATTAAACAATACACAAGTAGAGTTTAATAAAATGTCTCGCAAAGCATACGAGTATTACAGGAGCACGTTTAATATGTTACAACAAAGTTTGTCTTTACCGAGTCATAAAAGATAGTGAATATTAAATTTTGCGATCCAATAATAGCCTAAGGTTTAATAACAGTAAAAGCGAAATGTGTGGTACCCGAACAACATTATTCGTTAACCACTGTTATGATGAGATTAATTAATATTTTAGTACCTTCGATAGTAAAATATTTTAGTTTTATATTATAGTTGAACTTTTATCATTAAATGATGAATATAAATAGACTTAGGTAGCATATCAGACTTATATTATTAATAGGAAAATGTGTTTGTTTGTCCTTTACACCTAAGAGAAGTAACCAATTGACTTGATTTTTGGCATTGCCTAAACTTTCAGAGGATGAAGAGTATCTTATATCTAGGCCAGCTTTGGTCGAATTTCACTCGTCGAAGTCGCTTTCAAAGGCAAGTTTATAATATAAATTATAATCATCAACTTACGTTCTCTATTCTTTCGATGAAACTTTTTTTCCTAAGTGCGTTATTGTAATCTGAGTATCGAATGCGCGTAACTCGAGAAGTGTTCGCTTTTATACCGTGGGGTAAGTGTAACCCGACACCGATATCGCCCAATAGCGGCTATCGCATAACATTCCTTTAGGTACCCTTTTCATTTCCTAAGTATTGTAATGTTTTCCCGAGTTTTGATAAGAGATCTTGGGTGCGGCGTATAGAATTACAGTGAGTGGCACTTTAAAGGCGTTTTTTTTTATATTTTGAACACCTTGAATTGTATCTTTTACTTTTGTTCCCGATTTCCAATAAAAAACAAGTAAAACTAATAATTAATTTTATAATATAATGCAAGTTTCCTAAAAAATGACTAGATGATGTCCGCAACTTCGTTACGCCAAAATTCTTTTCTCGAAGTGGAACCGCATATTTTTCAGAAAAAAAAAAGTATCCTAGGTACCAAATTTAATCTAAATTGCTTGAGTTTGCAAAGGTAACAGGACAGACAGATAGACAGAAACGCTTTAACATTTATAATATACGTGTTTTAGATATTAATAATAATAAATTATAATAACGATAGTTGACAGGCACACGCATTGTATTCAACATATAAACGATAATAAAGTAAAACAAAATACGATCACACGTAGACCCTCTACGGGACGTAGACGTAATTCGGGCCGAGCTACGTAACGTAACGAACCGTAGTGAAACACCGTAATAGAGTTCAAGAGCATAATTTATCAATGATTAACTCAAGGTGAAGAGGGCCAACAAAAGTATATTTTCATGATATATGCATGTGAGCAGTATAGTATAGGTATATACCTATACTAGATGATGCCTGCAAAAGCGTTGCATCAAGCACAAAACATCGTTTATCGCACGGGAACCGTAATTTTTTTTTCCGAAAAAAAAGGAACCGTAAAAAAATCCGGGGTAAAATGTATCCTATGTCCTTCGGGACTCAAAATATCTACATACTAGATTTTAACACAATCGGCTGAGCCATTTGGACGTGAAGAGGTAACAGATAGACAGAAAAACTTTCGTATTTATAATGTTAGTCTGGATATTCTAAGAACTATGAATTAAATCTTCAACGAAATATATTAAACAATGTTTTTGCAAATTCTGTATACGGACGACGGCATCGCTATCTCTCATACTTAGTTTAACCCCCCGTTTAATTCTACGATCAGTGATTTAGGCTGTACGTTGATTCTTAAATTAATGTAGTCCAGAATAAAGAATTTCATATAATTGACTTCCGAAAAAACTAGAATTGTTTCCGTAAATCGTTTCCTTATTATATGTATGGATTAAGGTTTGGAAACTTTACTTTAAACGGATAATAATAATAATATCTATGGACGCTTCACACCATGTCAGTCTGGCCCCGTGGTAAGTACCTGAAAGGACTTCTGTTACAGGTACCAGACAACGGAAATATATTGAATACTTTTACACTATACACATATTTAAGATTTTTATTATATGATACACATATTTAATACACATCCACGACCCAGGAACTTTAAAAAACTTTCGTTTCGTCGGCGAGATTCGAACCCACGACCCCCGGCGTGAGCGACCAAGTTGCTCAACCGCTGCGCCACAGAGGTCGTCATACCACGGATACGTATTTATTCGATGCACATATACTAATTATTTTAATAAATAACTAATATTCCTAGTTAGGTCACCTTCATGTTTCACTGATAACGGTTAGATACAACTACAAGATATAGTGACACAAGTTAAACAAAACTACCTACATTAACGCTTAAATATGTTGTAAATTAGAGATCTTAGGCGATAGGAATATATAATTCACCTTGATCTTAACATATGTATATAACATATAGGCACAGTTACCTTGTTGCTCATATAATTATGAGAATTTTCCTAGAGGCTAGAATTGTCTCTTTGTATTAAAACTAGTAACAATCTTAGTTTATTAATCAAAGCACTGTAGTGAATTTGTAATAAAAAAAATTGCGCCCGCAACCTTGATTTTTAGAACAGACGTTATTGTAATAATAAAGAGTAATATACAAGGCTACTTTTGATCACGGAAAACATTTTCAAAGAAGGCTTACAAGAGTATTTATATTTTTAATTCCACTCGGGCGAAGCCGCAGGCAAAAGCTAGTTATCAATTTTTTTATTCTTAATCGTTTAGTGTTTAACTACTCGTAATCTATTTATAAATAAATGTGCTCATTTTTAATATCTTTACGGGTTCAACGAACTTCCTATTTATGAGAACTTCTTGGATTAATATTGCGCATTACATTTTTTTGTAAACAAAATAACATCATCATAGTTCGGTTACATACATCTCATGACCTAGATTTTTTTCGAGATTTGGTACCCTGAAGAATTAAATAATAACAATATATTTATTGAAGCCAAAGAAGTTTTACATTAAAATACTAAAGCCTCCGAACCCTCACTCGTCGTTTTGTAAAATACATATTATTATTCAAAAACTTTAAAAGATGATTGGATTTCTATTTTATATAATCTATATATAGTTTATTGGGCTTAAATTTAAGTTACGATTCAGCGAAACGTTAAAATCTGTATGAAAATTGTACCCTTCCGCCACATGCTTTCGCTGAGTCAAAAACAAAATTTATACACACCTGACATTTGCGGCCAACACCCAGCATTCAATAAAAGCCAAGCATTTATTCGATTAATGCTCCGAGTAAATAAAAATAACCTTCCTTGTTCATAAAAATGCAAATCAGCTTCTTCCTTTCTTTAAGTGCCGTTCTAAGAATAATGTGGGGTGGGTGCAGCACCAACCGTTTAGTCATCCTCGTAAGCTATTTTTGTTACAACTGATATCACTCAAATTAGTGTCGAATTCATCACCGTCGGGTTCTCGCACAGAGTTAATAATTTGAGAGCTGGTAGCAATTTTTTTGAGTATTTGAGTTGAAACCTTCTCATTTTACTTTTACCAGAGATTCCCAGATATGTTTTTAGATTCTGCAGTTCCGTTGGGAAGTAAAAAGAGTAGTAAGTACTTATGATCAAAGACACACTCAAAGATTGCTGCCAGTTCTCGGAATAAACATAATGAATTGATAATATCGTGTTTATTAGACCTCATGTCTTTATCTAGTGGTAGCTTTTGGTCCTTCCGACTTCCGACTCCTATAATATTAGTTAAGTCTTCTGTGAAGAGTTCACGCTGTACCTTCTCGATTGTTATTAATATTTTGTCTCTGACTCGACTCAGACTCCTAATTAGATCGCAGCGTATTACATAGGACCTAACATTTTTATTACAAACATCATTGCAAGTTCCAATTTATCACGAATCGTGAACTATGAATGCATTTTAGTTGCGATTCCAAACTCCGGGAATCACGTACAAAGTTTAAAAGCATTTTACACAAAATACACATTCGGGATTGGAATTTAAAATGGGAGCCTTTTCCTTTTATTTTTGGCGATCGGTTCCAAAGGAAGGATGTCCGAATATTGAAAACGTTTTATCAAAGTAAACAACGACGAACGAGATACGGAAAAGAGAACGTAATTAAACCATTGATTCCATCAGCATAATCGGACAATTACAGATATAAATAACTTCAATGGCACATCAGCTCTAGTAGGTCAGTAATATTGTCCACACTGCACGGTTCCGAGTTTCATAACTTGTTTAGTTACAACCATCATAATACTATGCAGATAAGGACAATATACTTTTTATGACTATGAGTACGATAATGATAATTTTTATACGTTACCATAGGTCAATAAGACGAAGTATATTTTGTAACACTTGCCACGTTTTTAGTTTCTCGTTAATTTCTATTTAAATCAGTGTAGACAGATTGCTAGCTTAAGTAAGGCATGCTGCCCCTAAGGAATGTAGTTCTAACAGCTTCGACTGCCGTAGTAAGATATCGAATGCTGTCGTGTTTCACTGTTTTGCACTTCGATACGTGCGTTAAATCTTCGGTTTAGTTAGTGTTAACATCACGTATTATATCTAAAGATCACGTAGTAAATTTCATGATTACTCATTAACAAAGACACAGAAACACACAAACAAAATGTATGTATAACGGGGAAATTGAAAGAGAGCCAAGAGAGCCGTGATCTGTCGGCTGGTTTTGATATAACCCGACCAAATTACTTAGATCCATGATCTGTATCGGTTTCAACTTCTTTAATTGTACAATCTGGGAAGCTAAAACAGAGTCTGATTGGTTATCTAAGTAAATTGGTCGGGTTATGTCAAACGTTGAGTTTCAGATCACAAGATGTAGGTACGTCGACTGGCTCTTTTTCAATTTCCCCATTACACAAATGCAATTTATAAAGAAATTATTGCTTCGGCCATAAAACTTATTGTTATTAAAATTACGCCGCTGTTTTGATTACCTACATCATTGTGAACTGTACCTGTTAGTGCCTGTAACTTAGTACCTACATGAATAATATTTATTTAATGAACGTATACGAAAGTTGAGTTGTCGCGAAATACGAGTCGGTCGTGCACAGCCATAACAATGGAGATCGTAGCGTCGCGGACGGCGCGGCGGCGGTGCGGCGGCGGCGCGGCGGTCACACGTTCAGCGCGTGCGCATGTACCGCTTTTAACGACTACTAGATCATAGGGCTCCCATCCCTTACAAATTTTAAATTATTTCAGAATAATATTATTATGTTTGGCGATTCTACAAAGGAACAAAAACGTTTAGGTCTTGGCTACGCCCCCTGTATTCCCGATCCGGTAATTAATTTCGTTCATTAAAAACTTTGGTATGGAGGCATTATATTTTTTGTTTAGGAGGACTAGGTGAAAGGGTTTTAATGAGTAAAAGCAATTTTATGTCTGTCACCGCATGTGCAAAATTCGTCCTAGAAGTTTAGGACGCTGACGCCTGACGCCATTGTATAGCCATGGCTTACAAGGACCCGTCTACTACGTCAAGCCCACTGAAAACTGTCAAGAGACAGCCCTAGTGGCACGGCTCAGTGCTCGCGCACTGGATTAAATAATTGCCTACATCTTAGGCCGATCAGCCTTGCTCTCCGTTTGAGCCGAGTGTTGTAAGGTTTGCACTTTGGTATTGCCCAACACTATATACGTTTTAGGTCAACATTCCTTTTTGTTCCGGTCTCCTGTGTTCATAATGACAAAATAAAGGATCAATATATTATAATATAATCCTTTGCTCTACGATGTAATTAAAATCAACTTTGTAAGCCGAACGGGACGCGAGAGTTTCCACGTTTTAAAGCTTTGTTCCTGCTTAATTAACTAACAAGCTCATTTTAAAATAATGTTATATTACCTATAGTATCTATATATCCAGCTAATATTGTTAAAGTTTAAAACATTTTTATCCCTAAACGAAGATTACTGAATATAGTTACTATCCCACTTATTCATAAAAATATTTTATCAGTGTTTAAAATACTTTTTGCTCAGAGTTTTTATAATATTATATTCTTTAGTTTTGTATTCTGAGAAATCATAAGTTATATTTATGATTTGATTAAAATTAATAACGAACAACTTTAAGACTGCTCGTCTTTCTCGATATACGATTTTCAAAGTTCAGAAAATCAAATTAATTCTGGCTACTGAGAAGGCTAAAGTTATCTATTATAATTCGTCAGTATCACGGACATTAAGAGAGAGAGACTTATACAACAAAGTAAAGGCTTCGATCCAAAGTCCGCAATGTGTAAGTAGGGATTAAAGGTTCATGCTATTTATAGACGTTGGCGGCCGGCAACGGAGTACGCGCCGAATACGACAATGTGGCCAATTGACAACACATCGACTGCCGCTGTCCTCGTGGGCTCGTGGCCAGTCACTCCGGGGTGCCCCATGGTGCTAGCTAATGTCTGAATTACATGGTTATACCTAGCCCTTAAAATTGCTAGGATTTAAAAATGGGTTGCTCTATATAAATATGCTAGCTGATTTGGCAGACCATGACCGACCCAGGACATCGACTGTCGGGAGACGGAGATGTATGTAACATCTATTATACAAAGATAAGGTTACGTATTGTATAAGCTAGATCTTTCCCGCGACTCGTTTACGCAATCTCATGGGAACTTTTCCCACGACCAAAATTATCTTCTTTATAATCTACCACAGCGGTCTACTTATAGTCCTACGTATGCCAAGGCTGATCCAGGATTACGTGAAGCCAAACCATCAACTTTTTGAATGATAATAAATTAATTAATCGCGATTAAAACTTTAGTCAAAAATAATTTACGTGCCTAATAAATGGACAATGCTGACCAATATGGCCTAGAAATCATTAAATTAGATTGTAAAGTTATTATTATGTGTATAGTAATAATTAGGACTGATAGGTTCGTGTTCGAGGAAATTCGACGATTTGTGAAACGAAAAACAAAATTTATATATGAACCCCTAATGCTTCTCAAATTGCATATTAAAAATAACACATTTTATATCCGCACGGGGTTATGACCTTAATAATTTTATTGGTATCAGATGTTACCACTTGGGATGAGCAAAAAGGAAGAATATATCAAATTACAGATACGCATAAATTGTACAACGATTTCAGCGTTTGGCAAAGCAACGTGCACACACTTCTCGGCTTATAAATAAGTCGTAAAGAAAGCTAAGCCAATACTAAAATTAATAATTAATTGTATTATTAAATACCTACTATAAATAGTATGGTTTACTTTGTTTTTAAGACCCAGTTCGGCTCATAATTTTTATTTTTAAAATTAAGCAGCGGGTAGTTTAAAAAAATAATAAATCACACTCAAGACAAGTTAAAACATTCGCACGTCAAGCTCGTAATTGGTTCTGGATTTTTAGTTGTCTGAGGTCGGCAGTCGATCAGCTTTTTTCGGGATTCGTCCGCCGACACAACAAGGTCACAGGTAAACGCCTTGCCGTTCAATGCCCGCCTCCGACCCCAATTTAAATTTTGACCCCATGAGAATGATGCACGTCGGATCAATCGAGATTGGCAATTGGACGTTTTTTACGAACCATAAAGCCATTTCGATAGTAATAATAATTATCTTTGGCAGAAGTAGACTGAAATAGTTTACGTCTGCGCAAGTAACTACTTTTAACAGAAAATATTTGTTACTTATCGACGTATCGTGTCGTTAATCGAAACAAACAGTATTCTACATTTTAAGTAAGCTAATTACAAGCCTTAAGCGAAGTCTAATTTTATTTTTTATACAAAATTTCATCAAAATCCGTAAAGTTGTTAGGGCGTCACTGAAACATTTAAACATTCAAAGAAACAAACTTTTGCACTTATAATATTTTTTATGAATAAGATAATAGTATATCTCTACATAGTTTTACATGTTATAACACTCACATACAGCACACATTTTCGTATTGTTGGCGTGAGAAACGAATTTCGGCTTGTGATAACGTAGAGCAAAATACTAGTGTTAAGTTTATAATGTTTTTTTATGATATTTAGGGGGCAAGTTAGCAGACGGGTTACCTGATGGAAAGCAATTGCCATCACCCCCCTTGGACACTCGCGACAACCGAAGAATCGCAACTCGCAAGTGCGCTGCCGGCCTTTATGAGGGAATAGGGAATGGGAATAGGGATAGGGGACTAGGGGAGTTGGGCCCTCGGTAAACTGACTCGCTGAACGAAACACAGCATAACGGCTCTGGTATCACTCCGGTCTATTTGGCCCATTCCTGCAGAAGCATGGCTCTCCGGCAAAAGATTTTAATGGATTTATTAGTTTCAGCATCGTCAGGTCCCGTTGCGGCTTGTTATAAAAGTACTTGTTACTTTTATTGAAATTGAGGAATGTTCAAGTATACATAACTACTTAGTTATATAAAAACTAGTTAGTAGACCAAGTACAGTACCTAGTGGTCACGAAATTAGATTTATGAGGGCTTAGCGTATTGCATCAAGAACGGTAAAGTTTCAATACAACATTTTAGACAGTTGTAGGTAAATCATGTACCTACTGAAAACTTAGCACAACTGTTCAACGTGTCTTTAAATCCTTTGTAGTAAGAACAAAACTTTGTATATATGAAGTACTTTGCAGTATGAAGTATATTCTTTGTAGTAAAAATCTATTTATTTCAATGAAAAAAACTTAACAACATATCGAAAAACTTTTGCTCATAAGTTCAAGTGAGATTTTATAAATAAGGAGATGCATTAAACAATAAGCAATAAAAATATTATTCTAATATTTTATTTCAAAATCAATCTTAGGGACCTTATCTAAATTTAAGCATAGCTGGATTCTCGTATAGTTAATTTATTCTAGGTTTTTACAACTCATGGCCTCGAATCAAAAAAGACCGAATTTTAAATATTGTTTGATTATAATATGTACATATAATGATATGCACATATTATCATCAAACAATATTTAAAATTCGGTTATTAATGTCGTTTATCAGTCTGTTCCTTCTTCACGCCTAAACTGTTAAGACGATTTTGCTGAAATTTGGTATGGAGATACGTTGAGTCCCGGGGAAGAACATAGTATAATTATCCATGAAAAAATAAATAGTTTCCGCGCAACAAGCGAATTTTGTCGAAACAGTTTTGCGGGCGTCATCACTAGACTTAATTAAATAAGTTTTTGGTAAATGACTTAGGACAGCTTTTGCAGCATGTAATAAATATACACATAAATGTACACAGTGAAGAAGATTGGATTTTCTAACGCAAATGTAGAGAGTCGCCAGACTGGTCTGACTTAGAGTTTGCAGTCAAATAAGGACCGTAACATTTCTAAAGGCCGCTCCCTGTAAGCGTGATAACTTTTATAGTAAGAAATAAACTATGACTTAAAAAATATATTTATAATTCTAATGAAGTTAATAACAGGAGGTGAAAGTGGATTAACTTTATTAATGCCGTTTTTTTTAATTTTGATCCTTTCGATGCTTTCGAATTATATCTATGTGAAAATCCGCGCGAGTCAGAATATAAAATACAAATATATCTGTATTTTAATATCAGTAAATTAAATTTTGCCTTGTATAACGAAAAAGTTTACACAGCGTTATCCTGGTATCCCATCAGACTTTCACAATAATCAAATATTGATTTATGAGTATTTAAATATCCGAAGGTGCTGTGCACTCAGCTTAGTTCTCCTCTTAGCTTTAAGTAATTTACATAAGTGACATGCAACTCTAACCTGGGTTAGGCCTTATCGTGACATCACTCAAGGTGAGATTTTATACTGAGTTCGCTAATTAAATAAATACTAACATAACAATCGCTTACCTTAGATTTAAGTAATTCCAAGACATTCAATAAAGCGAGAACGCACTGTCGCGGTTAAGCGCGCGGTCAGCGGGCGCAGTCGTGTCGCGCCGGGCACGCTCGAGCGTCGTTCAGTGGCGCTACTCACGCTGTCAGCTGCGCAGGCGCACGCGCAGCTTATATGTCGCGATGGGCGGCGCGACGCCGGCCGACACGCCCCGCCCTGCCTGCCCGCCGCCCGCGCGACACCCTTCACGTCAGGGCTGCCGACTGTGGGCCAGTCCTCGACCTAGCCACCTTCACGAGCCCGAAGTAGCGTTCCCGTGATGGACAGCCCTGCTCGAAACCGTCTGGCTCTAAATCTAGATGAAAACGTTATCAGACGGCGGACCTGTTTACTTTAACTCCAGACGCACTCGCGCTTCCAGGTTTTAATTTACCTCTCGTGTTGGATATTTATAGAATATCGTCGAGTAATATGTCTTAGTTAATGTTCCTCATGCTAGACTCGCTGCTTGGAAAATTTTGTTAAACATGACGAGTTACTTAGTGTTATGCGCCTTCAAATTGAGATCTAAAAATCTAAGAATATATAGTGGAAAATGTGCAAGACAAGTGTGTTTCATAAGTATTAATGATTTAAAGCTCACAATCGTACAAAAGTTAGAATTGCGGTCTCAAATCCACTAGGAGCGGGACAGTGCCTAAGCGCGGTTTGGCTGGTTCCACTTTTTAGACAGCAACTGTAAATCTTTATAATATTTGATCGAAGTTATTATGCACTCGCTCAAGATTTGCGGTATAGTTCATTAGCCCTCTGTCAAAAAGTTTGTCAGTTCCTATTACAAAACGTGATTGTAAACAGAGTGTTGTCACTTTGTTGTTGACAATCGCGGTTTGTATAGAAATTTGACAGAGGGTTAATGAACCATATCGCCAAGCGTAGACAGAGTAGCCATAGACTGCTGTATATTTCCCTTTCATTCGCACATGAAAGAGTTAGTTAATTACGTATTGCTTGTGTACGTAAGAGAAAAAAAATACAATTTTTGGCCCTTAGCATGTGGCCACTTTTTTGAAATGTTAGGCACGCATTGTGCTTTGACGTTTCGTGATCGGTCAGCTAGGAATTTTAACTGTTGCCATAATGTAACCTTTTAATCTGTTTTGTGTTTTTCTTATAAGCTGCGTTTGTGTAGAAAGTTAAAACAATGAAGCGATGTTGTATCTTTGGATGTTATAGCGATAGCAGAAGGAAAATTGACGTAATATCTTTTGATACGTAAGTTAAGAAAAATTTCGATATGTTTTGCTAGATCACCGTTTTTCTAGATTAATTTTCGTAAGTTATTTGTAATGTTAACATCGAATTAGTTGTATTTTTAAGTATTTTATTTGAATAGCGTAAAATGCCAGTGTTGCCAGACTTTGCTTATAATAATTACCCATCAAATGGGGAAATTTATTGACATAAAGTTATTTCATGGTTATTTGAACATAATATAAAACTAAAATAATATTTCAGGTTTCCTAATGAACCCGAAATCCGTAAATTATGGGTTACTGCAACAAACAGAACAAATTGGAACTCAACATCAAATTCAAGAATATGCAAGTACTCCATACGCCAAGTATTTCAATGCAAGGACAGAGTTTAGTGATTCAACGCTTTTATGAGCTGCTAATAATAATCTTAGGATTTCGATGTCTGTTCGTCCGTCTGTCTCCAGGCTGTACAACTACAGGCTGTGTCTCAAGAACGGTAAGAGCTAGAGAGTTGAAACTTTCACAGAATATGTATTTTTTGCCACTATAAAAACAAATACTAAAAACAAAATAAAAATTTAAGAGTAGCCCTAGCACAAAATACTAGTTTTTATTTGTATATTACAAATAAAATAATAGATGGATGAATTCGACGCGTTGCATAGCTCAGCTGTTAAGTTACTTGTATATAGCGCCAATCGACTAGGAGGCGATGGTTTTAATCCTATGAATAACATTTCAGTTAAACAAGTTTTTGTCTATTTTTATTTTAACATTTTTTATAAATTTAAACATTCAGAAATACGTTTTTTACTAATTTTTTGCTCTGTACTGGTACGGATCCCTTCATGCGCAAGTCCAACTCGCACTTGGGCGGTTTTTTTTCATACCACATTTTACTAATAATTTAATCACTACGTATTATAAAGTTCCTCAATTTCCTCCATTCCGAATGTTCGCGCTAATCTCGGAAAGTTGTGAACCGTTTTTGTTCCCGTTTGAAATGTTGGAAAGAGGTTTCTGGAGAAGGTTTATGTCTATAATTAACTTATATATTACTTATTTTTATTAATATTACACAGTTTTTGTCAAGTTATTAAAAAGCAAAATTCTACTTTTGCTTTTGATAGATGTTTATTGAAAACGGCCGTAACGCTTTAAAAGTATGATTATATTAGTGAAAATATACGCCTAGAATATACGCGGCCTGCGGTACTAGGGTAATTTTTTATATTGTGTATAAGAGTTTAAATGAAATACTAGGGTAATTTATAAAATCTCATAATACTGGTTGCCCAAATTTTCTACATGTCTTTTTTTTCTATACCTTTCAGTGTTACGCTAACTGATCTTCTACTTATTCAAAGCCGCCAAGCTTGAGCGAAAAGACAATAGTGCAAATGCTTAGTACAATACGTGTTGAATTTTAAGGGAATGGTACACACTACACTGTCAAGTGCAAGTATCGAGTAAATTTTTCCGATAAGTACCGCTTCCCCGCGACACCTGCCGACTGCGTTCGATGCGTAATATAATTAAGAAGTCCTATCTCTTATATTATACGTCAAACCCAATACGATCTAGCCCTTTCTTATGCTATTTCTCCTTACTATGCCACGTGGTCGAGGTCGGGGGCAAAAGCTATCATGTAAAAATTTATAATCGCTGATTTCCGAGACGAAAGGAGACCCGCATACCGCAGCCGGCAAGGGACTACGGCGCAGCGAGATGGTCCATTATGTTACCGTAAGCGGGACGTACCCGGAAAATCCGGGACGGTTGGTGAGCCTACTTAGTACTTACGGCCACATCTTAATTTTTTTACTGCAAGTTATTATAAAATGTAAAAAATTAATGTAGATACTGTGATAAAATGTTAAACGAAATAATATTATGTTTTGGATAAGAAATTCGAAGCGGATCTTACGATTATGGACTCCATGTATAACAAACAATAATACCAGCACATTGGGTTTTGTACTATCTCTATACTCGTAATAACATGGGTAGCTACAGTAACCGCTGCAGATAACTGAACATCAAAAGATGGAATACATTTGGTTGATGCATCTGCTTATTGTATTTTCTTAAAATAAACATTTAAGCTTTTATTTCTGGACCTAAAGTTCAAGTTTAACTAAAAAAAAATGAGTAAAGATGTGTATAACGCAGGCACTCTATACAATGCCTAGGTTATGAATAAAATGCCAGTTGCATTCAGGCAGTGTATGAAATATAATATCATTATTCATTACATACTTTGCCTAGGTAATCTATGGATTTACTAGGCTATGCTATATATATCCAAGTCGAACCCCTTTCATTCTATAATGAAAGGGGTTCGTATTTAACGTATTAATAACATTTTGGCCAGAACCTTTACAGAATATTATAAAATATATTTTTTAATTACATCGCAACAAAAACCTCCGTGACTGATCATTTTTTTATAAATCCAAAACATGTAGGCTCCGCATCGCTCCAACCAGGCTGATTGAAGCGAAGCGGAGCCTACATATTATTAAGTTTAAGTTAGTTATTATAATTGGGGTAATAAAAAAAGAAAACATATGGCTCGAATTGATCTCCGTTTTCTAAAGTCGGTTCACGTTCGACTTAGCTGGTATCGACTACTAATAGAAATATAATTAGGAATTTCATACATTGCCGGCTGCAGATTCGGCATTCCAATTCTAGCCAACCAACGTATACAATTAAAACTATTTCATACATTGCTTAAGCATATTAGGCATTCTAAACATTGCCTAGGCATTGCCAGTAACGTATACATAACTCATACCTAATACACAGAGTTAGTATGGCTATTTGCATTTTCTACTCTACGGGTCGAGTCGTAGGCAAAAGCTAGTTCTGTTCTCAAGATGACTTTAACCATCGATATAGGGTTCCCGTCACGGTTGAGTAATAGTTGCGGTTAAGTAAATACTTCATGTCACTGACTCGCGCTATAAATAGCGAACTCTTTTCATTTGCGGTGCTTAAAATAGCTCCGCTATTACCAGACGCGCTGATAATAATATGATCGATGAAGTCTTTCCCTTGTGTAATTATAAAAATGAGTGTATTCCTGTCTCGCCTACTAATCAACTTCAGAATCGTCTGTGAAGATGTATACTTAATATCAAGAGACTGTGTTGCATTTTTCATCTAAGACTCTAAGTAGAGTCGCGACGAATATTGATTTTAGTAACAACTTATACTGTTCTGGTTTTGGTTTCATATTTTAGTAATATGTGTATGACACTATTACTTTTTTGAGAGATTCTTTGAGTCGCTTTCAATAAGTTACTTAACTTAATTATGTGCATTTTCATTTTCCACGCATTTTTAAGTTTAACCTTTATCTTTACCAATATGCAGCTAGAGTTTAAATAAGGTTTTATTAAACCTAAGGCTAGGCTATAATAAGAAATTAAAAAAAAACAACCATAGCGTTGAAGTATAATTTGTAATTAAGTAGCATATACTGCTTAGTTTGCTGGCTACTTTATTACTACATGAGTGCACAATAATTTACCTTGGGAACAAAATTTGCGTGCCATTGTTGTCTATAATCGTTATCGTTCGAGAATATTCTGCGCTAATTGGCAGAGATAAGTTTGACGTGACAGTGACGCTAGCGCCGCCAGACACTGGGAAACACTGTCGGAGACACACTTGTTATAATTAATAATATTAATTAATAATAGCTCACAATTATCTCGGGTTAACGAAGAGATGTGTGCGAGCCTTATTTCTGTTTGGGGTGCAGAATTGAGAGAAACGGTTAGGTACACACAAGGACTCCTTGCAAAGATACAAAATAATGCTCCTTGTCAAGGAGTGTACATTGTATGTCATTTTGTATCTTAAACCTTATGGTAGCTTAAAATCTGCAAAAATGTCTGCTTTGTTTTATAAGAAAAATCTAAAATTAAATAAAGACCACGCAGGAAAAAAAGTAATAGGAATATCACTTTTGAGATGTGACCGCAAACATTGCTAGGTGGTGCTGTATAAATCTCATATAAAATCTTAGTAAACGCGAAATGCTTTCACGGTCATATGTGAAAAAAAAACTTACACTCGGCACTCCGATGTTATTAATAAGTCAGTTTTACAAAGAAGTGATATTCCTTATTTTCCCGCGTGGTCTTAATTTAATTTTAGATTTTTAGTGTATTATTCTATTATTAAAATCGCAGTCAACTGTTATAGTTCAATTTATGTTTGTTTGTCCCTGACTATATATATAGACTCTTAAACTATATAAATCTGTTTTTCCCTTAGTTGTATTTTTTTTTAACATTCCTTGTTTTTCCCATGTGGTCCTCAAATGTGAAATTAGACTTGCGCCTGAAGAGTTCCGTACTATTAAAGAGCAACTATCAACAAGGAATAGCGTTTTATGGGAGCCTTCATTTCTACGCGTTTTGTGAACATCCGTATAGATTTATAGTACTATTGATAAAGCAAAAAGGCCAAGAAACTGCATTTTCTGAAAGCGTTCGCCTTAAATAAATATATTTTTTAATAGTCCAGCAAGCGCAGACAGACAGCGTAAACTAAGTAGTAGATTCCCATTTTTACCCTTAGGTTATGGAACCATAACAAACCTGTCACGGCTCAAGTCAGCTTAACTTCAAGTCATGGATATTTTGGTGCGTAGTTCGCGTGTCATTTTTGCACCATATTGTATCGAAATAAGTTGCTTTGTTGACAAAAAGTATATTATTTTTGTAGTATTTATAGAGTCTTCTCAATTATACGTGTCGCATTTATTTAAAAGCTACTCAACGACTTAAGCGTCGGTAAAGAGCATATATTCACAAGGAAACATATTAAATAGCAAGCTTGTGTTAATTCTAAACATTTCTCAGTATGCCGCCAGTGAATTCCTAAAATTTCTCGTAAACCCTTGTCACACAGCACACAAGATGTTAATCTCTGGCTGTCAAACCACTCAAATGATATAATGTGTATTATCTCCGCAAACCATTGACCTAATTCAGCTCACACAATTAGAGCAACATAAGTCTATTTGCAGAAATGATTTTAATTTAGTTTTGATTGATGTCCACAATCAGGCTGTTGACAAGGTCGGACAGTTGTGTTTCGAGATATTGAGCAGATATATGGCTCATTATTGCAGCTTCGGAAATAGCCTAGCAACTGGCCTATGACATCCACAAATCTAGATTGCAGGGCTGTCTTCCTTTTTACCTTATCTTGAGTGTCTGTTATTTCAATGACAAGCGCCGCTGATTTGGTATTCGAGTGGGAGACTGATTATTATATTTGGAATTTAAAGTTACGTGATTTTCATACAGCTCGTTAAAGTTGCATGGTCTAGACCAATTGTGTAATAAATTGTGTTTGCTTTGTCATGATAATGAAGCCTCGAGAATTTATACTCTTATTACAAACATGATCGCTTTATTGTTTTACATGATTTTACCATAATTTTTGTACGTTACTTAATTTAGAATAAAAAAGTTCTATTGTTGAATCGCCGTAATATGATACAAAACTTTATAAAATGTCAAAAGTTCTATGAGATTCCTTGCCAACTTATTTTGATCCGAACATAAATTCTTTTACAAAAATTAAACTTAGCGTCATTTTACCAACGCCTTGTGTGGCCTGGTAAATAGTTCGCCTTTTATTTAAAAGTATTTACCTCTACTAAACCTCTATATATTGTAATATCTTGACTAATGATAAATGGCTTTATATCAAAATATTTTGACTTCTCTTAATACCAGTAGACGTCTGTAGGACAATCATTAAGGGTTAAATGCTGTTTCGATTTACAATCACTCATTTGCATTTTATGATCGAAAACATTCAAATTCATTCCGATTATATCATATTACAACATACTCGCCCGTCGTTTCTAATGGGTTTCCATACATACGAGTACTGCGGTCTGGTCTGAATGATCAATTGTTCGGTGTGCCTCAATATGTATTGTGTTGGCACTAAGCCAGTAATCAGTATAAATAATCCAGTAATATAAACTTTACAGAGAAAACACAACTTACGTTTATGACGTAGCATATGCTCAAAGAGGAATATTTATATGAGTGTTAAACAGAAATCTGCAAAACACTACAACCGCCGGCCGTCATGTTTACGTTATTTCTCGCGGCGCAATCACGTTCGTAGTAAATATCTTTTTATAGATACACATGGTTGTGTAAATTGCTTACCTTCCCAGAATCGTATTCGTAAATGAGAAGCTTGTAAAATGAATGGACGCTTTAAAAATGAACAGAAATGAAACTAAAAAAGCGTCCAACAGAACAGAAACTCTACTACAGACTCTACTCTAATATAGTCTGATTTAATGTGGTGAACGCTCACAAATCACAAGTAATACTCCTTTTGTTACATCGACGATAATATAGAAGGGCTCTATGACGTGAAATCGTAAAAGATTTTCTAAATAGGTATTACTTATTGTAACAATTTTGTGGCTGTTAAGGTTTTTTAAAACAAAGTCTTCAATAGTCGCATTTGCCTCTTTCCTTCGATCATGTCATAAAACAACTTAAATAAACTTAAATCAAAATCAATTGTATTGAAAAATAAAACTTAATTTAACCGGTTAAAGCTCACAATCGTACAAAAGTTAAATTTCGCGGTCTCGAAGCGACTAGGAACGGAACAAGGTATTAGCGCGGTTTTGCCGGTGCACTTTTTAGACGGCAACTGTGAATCTTCATAAAATGTGATTGAAGCACCTTTCAAACTTTACTAAAATATTAATACAAGTAGTTTACATCTCAAGACTCAAATAGAATATATAACAATAATTATTGATATTATTTTTGCCACTACGGATTAGAGATTTAGTAACGGCTGTTATACCCACAATACTGCATACATAAGTTAATTGCAATATTAATTCTATTGTTCACTTTTAATATTGTTAAGTCCTAACATTTCTTAAAGGTCTATCTCTGCCATAAATAGATGTTTTATTGCCTGACTAGTTTTGCTATATCCCTCACTAATCTCCAGCTATTTCACCTCCATTATTGACGGCCGAGTAATAAACACAGTCGCGTGATCTCGCGTGTTAAACACAGTTATTGCCTAATTAGCGGGCTCCTCAGATACCGCACTGGCCTAAAAGCATCTTCACACTATTCGATCCGATATCTATGTCGGGAGGCGATCCGATATCGGAGGAAATTATATATACTCGTACTACTTGTTTTTGTCCGGTCCGATATCGGATATCGGAGTTGACCTGCACATAATGTCGAATATCGGCGCCTGACACTGATATCGGATTGCATAATCTCAAAACATTCTAAGGCAAAATAAACAATATTTTCAGTTTGTTTGTCTCAGCATACTTTTATGCCGACTCTAAACGAATTGAAAGGTCGAAACGGCGGGTACGGCTTTGACAACAAGGCTTTATGCATACTCGATGTATGCTAACAGCAAAGCAATGTGTCAAACATATTTGTTTAGAAATCTCTTAAAAAAATTTGTCCAAAAAAAGTCGGGACACTTTCAGTTCTAAGTATTGTGTGGTCTTGATACAGCCGTGATACAGGATCGATAGTACACTATAAATGTGTGAAATATAGTAAAATCCTTTAACGTAGACCCATAAGAAAAGAGCCGTTAAATAGCCAATGTAGATGAAAATATTGTAGAAAAAGTGTGTAGTTGGTTGTAGCGACCGCCACTACTTGGTAGGTCGCCTGCGTTGAACATAATACCTCATTATACTGTCTAACGCGCCTTGATACTTTAGAATCACTAGCCGCGCTAGGCTCTCGAGATTCACGTACGTATTAATGCATAATTACGATCATAAAACGAGAACGTGTTTCGTAGACGTACCTATTTTGTAAATTTGTACACGATTTTTGACAATAATGTGTTGTGAAATAATCGTAATTGCTTAAAACCTCTATAACATAAGATATTTGGAGATATCGAGTTTTCCTTGGACCTTTAACTTATCGAGGTTTTACAATGTTATACTGGTGCGCTTAGATAATAACAAATGTTTATTTCTACGAAGGATCTATGTTTAACTACGAACAAAACTGTCTTAATCCTTAAAATCTGTCACTACTTTTGTATTGCTGCTGTAATTACACAATACTTAACACACGAAACATAGTGGGCGGGTATAAATTTGAATGTAGAGTTGGATCTTATAACACGAGCATAATGACCTTCGCTAACCAGTACCGAATATCGGAAATCAGCGAAGCAATAAATGTAGGGAGGTTAATACGAGAGCTGGTAGCAATTATTGAGTTGGTATTTGAGGCAAGCTGAAACCTGGTAACGTATATACCTATTGTGTTATAGTTTAATTGTGTAATATGTATTTAATTTTTTCTATTCCTTAAATATTCAACTACAATGTATAGAGAAGTATTATATAAGAGTATAATAGAAGATTACAAGGTTTCAGCATTCCTCAAATACCCACTCGAAAATTGCTACCAGCTCTCAGTCTAGGTGATCGACGGCGGTGCGGACTGCATCAGTCGGTGCGTTGTAAAAGATTGCCAATAAAACGTTCATTACTCACATGTCATAGCGGCATCCTCTGCGCTGGGAAGGGACCGAGTTTACGACTGTGTTGGCCTCCTTGCGGCACACAAGTCCAAAAGTTCATTTTATACAAGGAGTGACCAAAGGAATAAAACTTGAGGGTTATCTATAGAGTCCTTTCACAGTTGAATGAGAATAACGTTAAAAAACTAAAACCCGACTTAAAACACGTTCCAAAAAGTAAAAAACAAGAAAATATACTAATATGAAATGTTTAATGGATACTCATGATCGTATGACCCTATCTACTGTAATTGAACACAATACTTTATTACTATAGTTATTATTGAAATAATATATATAATTATATTCGTTGTTTCACATTTAATAGTGCATTAAAGAGATTTTATGATTTTGGGCAATTTGCAGGTGATTGCATGCAAACCCGTGGGAATGTGACAATGTTAATAGCCATATTAAATGTGCTTACAGAGCTCTTTCATTTGATACCTCTCACTAAATGATCAGAAAATAAAAAAAAATTGTTCCTGATTTTAAGTCACCTAGATGGCGCTATAATCAATTTAACGTGACGCAATGTAGCCTATAACCAGCGATCAATCGAAAGGCTTCCAACGACACCTCATGTATACAAATAGGATAAGTAATTTTAAAGTTACGAGGGAACAGATGAACATCCATAGCCACATATATACATACATGGATACATACATACATACGTACATACATACATACATACATCTCAAAGTATACACCCTCCTGTTTGCGTCGGGTAAAAATTAATTGGGGATTTGTATGGGCATTGGGCACGCGCACATGAATTTGGCGCGCCCACACAAAAACCATTTCGTTTCGCTTTCCATGATACTTTTTTACAGTGCACAGACTTATATAAAGAACAAATACATACCCTAAAATATCACTTACTTTTGTTACACCCTGTATACTGGATCCAATACAGAATCGTCACAACAATTGCTTGGTATCAAATAAGCTGCGTATAGCCCATCATATTTAATCTGATGAACACCATAAAGCAATCTTATATACCTAACTCAAGAAAGGAGCGTATTTTCACAGTAAATGCCCCGCGACTCCCACGGTGTTGTCTTTTTATGTGGTCCACTTGCTCGTTATCCATCTGCATATTTCATAAAAATATTGGGAGCCTTATAATTATTGGGAACCTAAAAGATGTAGCAAGGCTCGAGTTTGACTTATTATGTCTTACACCATTGTTATGTCTCTAGTCTTAATGATTGCGATATTATGACCTGTGAAGTATGCGTGTATTGAAAACTAGAAAACACAATATGACGGGAAAACTAGGAACCTACACGTTTTTGTCTATACAATGTTGAATCGAGACGTTGTATAATATTAATGCCACTACAATATATATTGTTATTCCAACAATGTCGATTGTTATCGTCTTAACTGGTCCTTTTGTAAAATATTATACTTTTAGCCACAATTAAAAATAAGGAGGCAAAAATCATTAACATTTTTGGAATTATAGTAAGATAAGTACCTGAGGAGTAAAAAGCTTGTCGTTGAATAACGATCCTGGATACCGTTTATTTACTACATAACGATACAAAACGGATTCACTGCATAAAAAATTAATCCTATTTCAGAATTATTGATATAAGAGGCACGATTCGTCAATAACTTTGATTGCAAATCAGTATTATTTGAATTGATATAATAATAAATCATCCTATACAATATATTATTAAATATACATGAATCTTGACATATATTAGATGCCATGCACTTAATTATAGCCTATTATGTCTTGTTCACAGTTAATAATAAATCGTTAATTATGGTGTAGTTTTGAGCTTTGTTACTATGCTTGTACTTTGTGTTTACATTGTTAGTTAGTACGTAGATTTTTTATAGTGACATGGGGCGAGGTGCTAAAATTGAAAACTTATAAGTTATTAGTAATAATAATACAATATTTACTTTTTAAAATTGGTAGTTTTTAAAAAATACTTTCTTACCTCTAAGGACAGATGTGTATCGATAGTAATATACCAGTCAGCATCGCCTTTTATATATATAGATATATTGACTGTAATGGGCAATGAGGAGCGGCTTTATTAAATAATGTCCTATTGCACATTGTCAACACTCGGTGCAATTGCAGTAGTGTAAGGATGTAGTGCAGTGCGTATCCAAATGCGATATAAATAGAGCATAGACGATTGTGGGTTAGACGTCGCGACCCGGTTACGCTGTTCCCCTGCTCTAAGACCAACACCATGGCAGCTGCGTGCGACTTCTAACAAAAGAATTGCAACTAATTTTAAATTACTTTGAAAATGTTACTTTTTTTTTATCTTGAAAATAATTTATAATGTTCAAGTTAAAAGTTACATTGTTAACTTGTTACCCGTTGGTCGCTCAACATTGAATTATTATTCAGTTTAGACAATAAATCAAAGTTATGATGCCGTAACTTGTTAGTGCCTTTAAGTTTTTTTGAACCACTTCCTTATATTCTAGTAAATTAAGACTTTCTAACTCAGAAATATTTAAAAATATACATTTAATTTTGAATATTTTAAAAAACGCGCGTAACGAATGTCAATGTCATTCACAGCCATAGACTATATTGAAAGGGCATCGAGACCAGGGAATTATGGATTCAGTTTTATATGGAGGATATTATAGATTCCAGTTCAAATTGAATATAAGTCAGCTATACAAAATAAAGTAGTGATTGCTACGCTAAGGCGGTACGAAGTTCGCCGGGTCAGCTAGTATTTTATAAAATGTTGTCAGCTAGCTTTGTGATTTAGGTTTTGAATAAAATGTGTCACGATGCTTAACACTCATACCTACTTGAAATAAAAGATAATAATAAGAGGTATTTGAACTGTAGGTCCAAGGTAACTATTATTTTTTTATTGTTAGTGTTGTTTTTTTTAATTAAAATTGTGTGAAATATAAATTCTACCACCGAAAACACTTTTGTTCACATATAAATTATAAAATTTTAAAGCAAAGAATTCAGCTAAGTCAAAATTAAAGACATAAGTAACAAAAGCGGTTACTAACAGTTTCGAACAATTACTCATTTTTCCTTTAATTTTAACAAATCTTACAAGTTTTACACCTCACTTAACGAGTTAACTTACCTACATAATTATCTAGAATTCATCATTCATTTTATCTAGCTGCTCATAGAATAGTTCTCTGTTTCGATTCTTATTATTTTTTTATTATTATTTCATATTATATTTATTTTTATTATTTCTGGATCTAAATTCTTAATTAATGCAAATACACAGCCAGATTTAAAATTGTTTTTGCCCTACCTGCGTCTTCCATGTCTTCAAATATGGGGCATAAATATTACGAAACCAAAGATTCCACGTTTCTATTTATACGCATTACTAGGAAGTAAGGAGTTTTATGCGTTTTGTAGTATCTTGCAGTTTACACCTTGCAGTGAAAAAGATTTTCGGTGACCGCTAGTCGCTAGTCGCTCGCCTCTAACATGTCTTGGGCCTGGCGCGTTGCGAGCCGCGTGGCTCCGTCTCCTGCGGTCACACAGAGATCACGTGGCATCGGGATAAACATCACGAACGAACAAACAAATCTGTTTTATAACAATGGCTATTCCAGATGACTCCATAGGTATCACGTATCTTCTAAAAATTCATCACGAAAGTTTCTGCAGTTTTTTTAATAGTTTTATTACGTAGGTAAAAATAAAATAATACGTTTTAGTAAGTATGTAGGATAATATAAAATTAGGCGCGTAGACACATAGTTTCCACAAATATGAGTTGGAGAAAGTTGAGATAAAATGTTAACCTTGATGCGAACAAAATGAAATTGTAAATCGATTAAAAAGGATAATATGTGCATGAAGGCTATAGATGTCTTAAAATTTGTTATAAGTAAGAAAAAAATATATAAGTCGCATGTAACTGATACTAATCCAGTTTTTTTTAAATTTATAAGGAGGGAATATAGCAACATTTTTAGCAATAAAGTAATGAGCATACAAAAAGGTTATGAAGAATTATAGGCACGAGTTCAACAATTCTAACTCGTGATAGTCACTCTAAAATGGACTGATTCTGTCAAAAATATAAAAATAAGAACAAAGTTCATAATACTATTGCTTAACCCTTTACCCAAACAACTACGACTGAAGAAAAATTTGAAAATTTGCTTTAATTTTTTTTAAATAAAACGCATATTTTCGCACGACCGCGCTGAGTCGAACGTCCATCAGGTGCGAGTCCTGTTAATTTACTTTTTTTACATTATTGTTTTTTTTATTTTACACAATGTATAAAATAATATATATTTTTATACATTGTGTTTCTACTTAATATTTATACATTTTTAGTTACTTTATTTATTTAGTAACTATTTTTTTGCAAATTTTCTTCTTATTAGATGGCGTCAAGTAAAAAAAATTTAAAAAATAATTTAAAACCTTGTTCTGGACAATCGTAATGAAGATAAAGTGTTTTTTGGAAATGCACTGAAAGATGAACTGAATTTTTGATCTTATAAAACCTAATCTGGAGGACCAATATTTATAGCAACTTTGCCTATGTATCTACAAATAAATATTGGCATTCACACATGTCAAAAAAGATTTTCACTCGGAGTTAGCTACCCTACATTATACAAAGTTTACTTTTTAGTGCGAGAAATATTGTGTATCGACATCGCTCTAGGAGCGCGATATCATGCTACAGTATACCATAAATTATATTTTTTCCGCTGAAACTTGCACGATGTGTATAGGATACAACAAAGATAGCCTATAGCCAATTCTCATTGCTCTTTAGCACAACTTAAGTCTATTACTGTATACTGTTTATGGTCCACGCAATTAAAGTCAGTGCTTAGCACTTAAGAGCATGATCAGAAATGTTGAGATGCTGTTTTCATTCATAAAAGAAATTTATGAATGAAAACAGCATCTCAAAATTTTTTGATCGCGCTCTCAGTATTAAGCACTGACTATAATTACGGGTCTCAAGGTAGACATTCGGCACAAGCTAGCACAAGTGTTCGACACCTACAAGACCTATTTTGTGAAGCTTGTGGAAAGAAAAACTGAATGGTGAAGTGTTTCTGTTTTATTTACTGTTTAGTAACGTGTATTAAGTACTGTATTATGTGTATTAAGTGTATTAAGTGAAATTAAGTACGGCTGAAATTTGTTTTTTTTTTTTCATAAAATTAAACGCCCGGTAACGAGACCTTTATGCCAAATTGAAGTCTGTGATAAAATTGAGAAGAGATTATAGCTATAGCCTGGCTACATAGTAGCTAGAAAAAATAAATGCTAGGTTTAACGTATAGACGTTAAACCTAGCATTTATTTTTATTAGCAATATTATTCTGACGCAGTCTCTTTTATTTCGGTTTTTTAACCAAAAACAAAGTTTTCAGTTTTCTGCACTTCAATTGGATTTCATGATTTTGATACTTGATCATGAGTTTATGATCCTTTGATATTTTATGTAAAAAATGATATGTTGTTTATCCAAATAATTTATTTTTTTATAATAGACGTATGAAAATACCATATAAAAATATGAGAAACAGGAATTTGTCCCTCGATCGATTATTCAGAGTCTAATTTTGACTATAGCAAATAAATTATACTTGGAAGTACATACATTGTATTTAATTAAAACATTGTCCTAAAATGTCTATAACAAAAACACTTTATTTTTTACAAAAAATTATACTGAAATAATCTTGTTTATGAGGTCTTATGATCTGATTAAAAATCAAAATATTTTTAGCCACTGCAATATTATTTATATAGATTTTTGAAATTCGGATAGTTTTTTAAGGTTTAACTTAAAATAGCCAGACCATAGAGATATATGGAATTTAATATTTTATTATTTCAGCACTTTTGTCCATTACCTCTATATGTACAATGTATATAATGCATTGTACATATAGGAGGTCTATCTATAATCTCAAGTGCATAATTCGAACCCTCATCGCCTTGGGAGAGCCATGCTTTGCAAAAACTAGTCGACTCAACCGGGGAAACACGGCCTCACAGAAAACTGGCGTGAAACCGCGTTGTGCTGTGTTTCCAGTGAGTTATTGGAGACCCAACTTTCTTAAGCCTCTTTCCCTATAGCTATTCCCGTTCCTTAGTCTCGTAGCCTATTCCCTTATAATAGGTCGGACATTACGAGTTTCTATGGGCGATGGCAGTTGCTTTCCATCAGGTAACACGTTTGCTTGCTTAAACTTTAAACCCTCTCCCCACACAATCTCGCAAAAGGCTTCTTTGCTTAGCTTATTGTTGCACCACTATTCACTATCGTCTATCACTAAGCGATGTTCAAATTTACCCCTAGCCAACAAGTTTTCTATATCGTTTCTAAACAGAATCTAATTAAAATGTGTGGAAATTACCAGTGGCGTAACTACAAGGTGGCAAGCCGGCAAAATGCCGCGGGCCCCCAGCCGGAAGGGGCCCCCGATCAGCCACCCTAGACAAGCGGCAAGCAATTATTTTTTACAATCGCTTGCCGTTTTTTTATATTGGATTGCCATAGTGAAACGAAAACGAATTTGCCACGGGCCTCGAACGTATAGTTACGCCAATGGAAATTACATGACATTGAATGTTGACTTTTGAATATTATCGGACGCTTAAAATGTGTTTGTTCATTTGGCTTTTCTATAAAGATGCGATATAAATAACAAATTGGAAAAATGCTCTAAAATGCCATACGATTCTATTTTTGAATTTTGTTACGTAACTATTTATGGCACCTCACTTAAGATAAAAAGATAAGTCATCCAAAAATGAGAAGTCAAATTCATGTGGCCTCAATTGTTTTGTTGTTGTGTTTTGATGTGTTCGGCCTTGGCGGATTTTGGGCAGCTAGCAACCATTAATTGCATAGACAATTAGCGATTATAGAGTAATTCAAAGAACTAATCTCTATTTGCGGCAATAATAGAGGTCAGGAGGTGTGCCCGCTCCTAATGTAAACAAATAAATGAACGATAAAAGTTCAGGTTCATATAATTTAATCTATGCACGTGGCGTGCCATTTGAACTTGGCATTGGAATATGGAATATTACTAGAATACGTCCGTTAGGTAGATCAGTACCATGATCCAGCTATTTTAATGCAAGATTACTCTTCTATTATATATCTTCTATACATATAATAAAATAATAAAATTGGAGTGTCTGTACATTTCATTTTTTTTACAAAATAATTAATGTGGGAGTGCTAAGGAACAGTAATAGAACACATATCGATAAAAAAAAGTTGTCTGTTTGTGTGTTTGTACGCGCAAATCTCAGGAACTACTGGACGGATTTGAATAAATCTTTTTTTGTTTAATAGCTATTAGGTCTGGGCAACATATAGGATACTTTTTATTGCGAGAAAATGTACGATTTCCGCGTGATATATACATTTTTGCGCAACGATTTTGCGCGCACTAACTGGTCTTAAAATAAAAGCCATTTCTCCGTGTTTGTCGCCGTTCGCAAATTATTAAAACGTTATCGCAACAAACGTGTTTTGACGAGGTCGTGTGGTTGTTTATATAGAGTTGGTATCTGTAGTAATAGCTCTACCTACTACGTGCCATGACATGCTGCCTTAGTAAACTTCGCAAAGTCATAACAAGGGAACAGCCATACGAGTATTATGTCACGCTCTTAATAGGAACATCTCAGGTTCTTCGCAACTTCTTTGAAGCCGAGGAATGGGAATTGGGCACTCGCTGTGGCTAGGAATGGCACGTAGCCTCTACCACTAACCCCCTTATTCATAAAAATATTTAAAAAGTGTTTAACAAATCAAGGTTGGCTCGTCCCATACTGTCGTGTGACGTTCTCGACGATATTTTAGAAAAGGACTGAAAATCTTGATGAGTTTAACACTGTTAAAATATTTTTATAAATAAGGGGTACTCCTACAAAAGCCATTTACAGCAGGATATTTCAGGATTTAGTTACATTCGTGCTTACACGCCGTCTTACGCGCAGCGGTCTGCGAGGGAATCGACATTTGAGGCTGGAGGACTGGACACCTGGCCTAAAATTAGTACCATTACGAGACTATAAGATTGTTTTTACTCGATCGCAAATTGTTCTTATTTCAGTCAATTGACCAAAGTAATTGATTTCGAGACACATAAGGATTGAGCTGGAGTGGTAAATATCAATTTTACAGTATCGAATATAACACGTGGGACCAATGGCCCCATGTTTTTAGGCACGATCGCGAACAAACAATATTTCTCATTGGCGTATTGGTAACGTTTTTGTTTGCCGATAGTGCGCAGAACACTACGTAACCTTGAGATCGCATTCCTAAGGTAATGTCAAAGTACTTAACGCGTACAAAACCACAGGTATTACGCAGATGATATACATAGTGAAATGTGATAAGGTGGCAAAAACGCGACCGGCCATTATGATGCTGCGAATTGCTCCCCTAAGTCCCGTTGGGTTTAATATCTTCGTTTGTTGGACTACAAAGGGGATCACTTATATTTAGTTTTTGTGGTTTCTAATAACAGGAGAGATATATTTGCCAAACAATCGCAAGTGAATGATGAAAATAGGCGAACCAATGAAATATGCTATCAAGTACTAAGACGCGCTTTTTACAATCCATAATTGAAGACATAAGTGGAAGAAGCGGATTTTTGCGTGGACGCTTTAGGACCATAAAAATGATTTGAAATTAAAATAATATGGATTTGATATATAGCTAGATACGCTAGCTAGATAAAGAAATAGGTAAGTTACAAGATTTTCGACTTCCTCCACTTCTTTCACTTATGTCTTCAATTGTCAGGAGTAACTTTGAGTAAATAATTCAATATTATTGCACAATATTGCCAGTAAAGATAAATGAAAATGTATTTGCAATATCTATGTAACCAAATGATGAGCCATGTAATGCAATTTTAATCTAGACAGCTCCTTCGTTAAATTATCGAATACAATTTGACTAAGTATGTTGTTTCAGAACCCACAAAACGGTATCGTAACTCCAATCCAAATCAACAAGAATGTAATCCTAAGATTACAAGAGGTTTCTGTATGATATTGATAGAATGACACAGGCAAAGAAGCGATCTCTTTAAAAACGGAATTCTAGCTTTAAATCGTAAGAGTTTGTGTTACTTGCCAAAAAAAATACTGGACGGGTTCTGGTCATATTTCATACTTTATTAAAATAAATACATACTAATACATATAATATGTGTGTTTGTTTATTTATAGGTAATTTTTCCTTGCCCAGACGCGGCAACCAATCGACTTGGCATTGTATTATTTGAAAGAATGCAGTTTAATATAAGCTTTCGGTCTCGAAAAAACATGTTTTCAAAAAATTCATGTCTTCATCAATTTTCGAATGCAAAGCGAGCGAACCTCGGACACAAGGTAGTGCTGTCATAATTGTAACGATGTCAGTAAAACAACAGGTCTGTGAAATGGTATGCAATTAGTACTTAATGTGCTAAAGGTACGTTCCCAAGAGAAACATCCCGTTCTCGACGATAACTATGAATAAGTAATATCGCATTCGTGATGTGCGCCCCAGAACCACTCGAAATATGGCAGGATAAAAACCTTATTGGCTCTGTGCCATTGATACTTTGAATGAAACTGAAAATTAAGTTAAAACGGAGGTGTGAAGTGCGCAAACATGTGCCGATGTTATAGAGGTTTTTGTTTTACTCAATGAAATTAGGGGCCAAACGAGTAGACGGTACATCGTAGGAAGGCAACTACCATCGCCCATGGTAATGTAACATCAGAGGAGTTACAAGTGCGTGTTTCAAGGAATAGGCTAAGAAAATAATAATAGGGAATACGGTGTACGATATTGGGCCTCTGTAAAACTTACTAACTCGACGAAACATTGCAAAGATTTACTGAAAAATGTTTAAAAGATAATTTGCTAAAAAACTTAATCCAAACTGGAGATCATATTAATCACTACTCATCCAAATTAAAGTAGGTTACAAAATCGGACTTTAAGAATCAAATATTGCAAAACCGTCTTTAAACAAAGCGGCTATTCTTGGAATCCAATGCATAATTAAAATTTTACTTCGTTGAATTATGAATTAACGTGCGCAATAATTTTAAGGTAGCTGGAGACCGTCCCTTTATTATGCCTTACCGTGATATTTAGGCCAGCACTGGCTTAAGGCGTTTAATCTGCATCATACTGCCCGCTTCAGAAATTGTCTGATTAAATGTAAACATTGACTTGACAACTTTACCAGAGTGGAGCGCATTCAAAGAGAATTTTTGATATCGACCTGGACTCCCGGTAAATTAAATTCTTTCAGAGCTTCTGAGAAAGGAAGCTGAGTCGGCGAGATTGCGACATACGAAATGTGTTAGGTAGGATATTTCATGAAATATTCAAACATCTTGGTTATTTGAAACAGGCAGGTAAGCAGCAGTGCCTCCATCGAATAGGAATCCAAAACGTTATACGGATCTTTTTACACCCTTACGGCGAAATTTGTTTATCGGGATTTGCGAGCATACTTATTTGGGATGAAAGTTAAACCCTACCTTCCGAAGCTCAGACTATCCTAAAATTAAAATGAAACGTTTCAGCATCTTTTTATAAAGGAGTAACGTACAGTCTGTGTAAACCCACTATCGCTTGTAGCATGACGTATAACTAAAAATCACGAGCTAAACCCTATTTCCACGTACGGCAAATACCGTGTAACACCATTACGTAAACCAAAGTAGGTCGGGCAATTAAACAAGCAGCTCTAATTAAAAAGCAGCAATAAGGTCTGAAATATTAATAACGTGCCGAGACTTATACCTCAATCGCGCTTTAAATACGATAGGGCAGAGTTAGAATGTGCGTATATGAAATTGATGAGCTAGGACCTAAAATTGCGTAAACGTAACTTAGTAGGTGGTGGTATAACCTTTTAGGTGGCGAAGGTGGTGGTTAGAACGGACGAAACTGGCTGAACCTGCTGCCCTAAAAAGGTCACTTTGCAATATTGCTAACAACAATTCATGTTGTCATTTTTCTTGTTAATTATATATCTATTCATTTTGCAAAACAGATGTCACTTTTTTATAATAGCTAATTGCGTAAAACTACGAATTTTTCGAAAACATTATGTTTTTACAATACCAAAAGTAGCTCATGTTAGTCTCCAAGCGATCATCTTAGTATATGCCAAAAGTCAAGTCGATTGGTTAGGTACTCTTGCTTCGTTAGGACGTGTAGGGAGTAGAAACAAATACACAGACTTCCATTTATAACATTAGTATGGATAGAATGAGTTAAGACCAAAAACATTTCGCTTATATAAAACTTGCAAGCAACCGACCGAAGATTGAGTATACGAAAATTACTTTACGGGCTAATTATTTATCAGAATATCCGATTTGAAGAATCAAAGAAAACTGATGTAAATTTATGAGATTGCCACTACAGTCGAATCTCTAGCTTTGAACGAATTGTACACACCTCAATCCTCTTTACTATTTCAAACACATATAAATCCTTTGATCTATAGAAACAGATTTTTTCTCTAGACCCAAAAAGTAGCGGCCTATATGTTGATCCAGGAAGTCAGGTAACTCCATGCCCAATTTTATCAAAATCGCTCCAGCCGCTCAAGCGTGAAGAAGAATTAAACATACACACTCACAAACAAACTTACAACTTTCACGTTTATAATATTAGTAAGAAAAAATATGGTAAGATAACATTTGATAACCATTATGAGGGAATAGGGAATGAGAATATGGATAGGGGATTAGGGAAGTTGGGACACCGGTAAGCTCACTCACTGAACGAAACACAGCAAGCACAACGCCGTGTCACGCCACTCCTGTGAGGTCGTAGTATCACTCCAGTCAAGTCGGTTCATTCGTTCCCAAGTATGTCTCTCCCACGCCAATGAGCATCCACATTATGTACTTGAGTAGGAAAATGTTTCATTGGTACACGCCTCCACTCGGACCTGCACCCTCTCGAGCGCGAACCAAAAGTCCACCAATAGGCCACGGACGCTCTAGATTAGTTTCTACTCAAACTGGGCGAAAAATATTGGATAAATAGAGGAAGTATGCCGTGGCGTTTTACGTCGCGTCGGCGCGGCGTAGGCCCGCATTCTTGAGCATTTTTATAGCGTTTATGCGATAACTTTTGACGGCTTCTCCACATTGTGATAACGCCTCATAATATTCTCATAGCGTTATGTAAGCATTTTACTCTTCACTTTACTTATTCATAACAAGATGACGCCCGCCGATTACTTAGTCTCGTGGAAACCGAGCTATTTTAGAGAAAAAGTATCCTATGTCCCTCCTCGAGATTTAATGTAAAGTCGGTTGAGCAGTTTGGACGTGAAGAGATAACAGACAGACACACATACATATGAATATACAGACAGATGCACTTTCGCATTTATAATATACTTGATGATGCCCGCAACTCTGTTGCGCAAAAATTCGTTTACCACGCGGGATCCGTACATTTTTCCGCTATAAAGTATCCTATGTCCTTCTCCGGGGCTCAAAGTATCTCCATACCAATTTTCAGCTAAATTGGTTAAGCCATTTGGGCGTGAAGACATAACATACAGAGAGACACATGGATATACTAAGAACTATGAATTAAATCTTCCATGCCACGTATCAAACAATGTTTTTGCAAATTTTGGATCAGATTGGACCACGGAAGCGTTCTCCAATACTAACTTTATCCCTTTTTGTTAGTAACGTTTGTCATACGGAGAACACCTCCCCTTAAATTTCATTTTTCTACGATCAGTGGTTTTGGTTGTACGTTGATTCCTAAAATATGCATATAGTTCAGTACAATTCTTTGTAGATTTTATATGAGATAGCTTAGTTACATGGATATGTAAGAATGGATTAGTGCCTATGATGTAAAAGATGCCCGCAACTTCGTTTATTCGACCCGTAAGTCGTATCACACCGTACCGTAGCATCACATAGCCAAATCTCATCTAAATCGGTTCAGCGGCGCACTTTGGCAATTATAATAAAATTAACGCACCTCAGTATTACTGTTCAATACCAACACAATCATACAATACTCCACAATCCATTCTACGTCCAATATCCCCAATCCCCAGGGCTCTCGGGTAAACTGATAACAAGGGTTGTCCCTCCTTATCATTGTCAACGGAGGAACACTCAGCTAAATCGATGTTAAAAGGTAGAGCATTCGGGATGTAGTGCACTTAACGGTCTTCAATCGGGTCATTTGATCAGGGGCTGGACAATGAACGTGATGGAAGGTTTAATTCAGGGGATTCGATCCATGAGGAATTGAACGTATCCCTTGTTTGACGTATTTGAGTAGACGAGGAATAGGCAATATGCATGATTTCTTATTCTTTGTTTAAATAAATCTATCTTTATTGAAAAACGTTGTAGTCCAATAAGTTTTTTAATAACTTTAAAAACAACTAAGTTATTGGTCTTTAATGTAGTTTATTGGAAAGAGAGATTCGATATTGATTGTGACGTCACAGTCCATAAGCTACATACAATGTTCATACTAAATAACGTTTTCGAAGAGATGGGTAGAAAACCTAAATCGCTTATATCTTACTTATTTCTCAACAGAATTCAGAGATTTTCTGTCATTCTATGTATCTTTTAGCCCACTATCACAATAATTCGCCTTCAATAAATTTTGTTTTCTTTCCTATTGAGGTTACTATAGACAAATTAAATATTGTAACTAAAATAAGTATCTCGAGGAACTACATTATTTAATATAATATATAATAATATAATATCAATGGACTCTTCACACCACGTCAGTCTGGCCCCGTGCTAAGTACCCGAGGGACTTGTGTTACAGGTACCAGACAACAGAAATATA
>JAOTAV010041344.1:0-17926 GCA_026546445.1 Cyclargus thomasi
ACTACTTTAAAGGCTTGTAACTTTGTTGTTTTCAATTTTATCAAAAAACTGATTGGACTACATCGTTTTTCAATAAAAAATCATGCATGTTCCCTATTCTAGTCGTTATTGTCGTGCTTACTTACTCTGTCGGGCGAAGTCCCTCGATCTTGCCGGGGTACGGTGAGTTGTCCAAGCCATAGAAGTGTGGTAGAGACACGAACGCGGGCGCGCCGAAGTGACAAGCAGACACGTTCAGTACACCCACCAGGCAGTCTCTCTCGTGTATGCCGTCGCAGTAACACGACTGGAATTTAAAAAAAAGGATTGCAATAAATTAGCGCATCATAATATGACGATAAGGAATAGCAGACACCTACGTAAAAATAAGGAAGAGAATGTCCATCAAATTATTAAATACTTTAAAAATGTATGGTATTTTTTTTAAAAAGAAAATTGATCGGGTTCACCTGACATGACAGTTTGAAAGGAAAAAATTTACTTAAAAAGTTTATAGTATGGGAGTTGCGGTTTAAACACCCATGTTTTCAATCTAATAGAAAATTATTAAAAGTATTATTTACCGTTATATAATTTTCGCTTTCAGCAAAGCAAAATTGTAAATTTTATTACGTGCGCGTGTTAGAAGTCGTCAATTTTATATTAGTAATTGATTAATATTTTAAATACTCACCCTATCGGGGTACTTATGACCATTATCAAACAGGCTATCGTCGGCCATAAACTCCAGTCCAGAAAGTCCATTCCTTTCAATCTCTCCAGTCTTCTTCAGAGTCATATGTCTGTATAGGTATAGTTCTTATGATTTTATAATTTTCTTCAAAATGATACTTAGATACTAGGTATACTTAATTATATTGATATCAGGACCTAAATTACGAATAGGTATAATTATACTTTATCAAAAAAGGCTAGACGACTTATTTTTGATAAAGGATAAGAATGTGATCAATTAAGTTCGTAATTATGCAGGTGTCTCTGGTTAGAACCGGTTGGTTTATGTTATAATTGTTGATAAGACTTCGCCTGTACGAGGACACTTCTCGAGAACAAAAGAATGGTAATGTTAAAGAAATGTACTTTTATTATTTCAAAAATCTCAGAACTATTAAAAAAAACCTCAGACTATACGCCAATTTGAGGAAAATGAAGTAGAGGGTTGGTCCTAGATCAATTAGTTGGTACTAGCTCACTCAACGAAACATAGCGAAAGCGCCGTTTCACGCCGGCTTTCTGTGAGGCTTTGGTATTCAGTCAAGCCGGCCCATTCGTGTCGAAGCCTAGCTCTCCCATGACTTTTGGCATATGCTACGGAATAAATGTGAAAAGAATACTTTAAATACTCACGTGCAAAGATCTGAAGCGAATATATTAATTTCTTGTACGTTAGAGTCGAGTGCCCAAAGTTCGCCAGTCGTTCCTCTGACTTCCCCGCACTTGCCGCTGAATATTGTCCTGTTCTTGTGCTGCCACATCTCCGTTAATCCCAGCCTAGTGAAGTCAGTTTCTCCCGTGTTCGTACCGAAAACTCCGTCAACGGTCGTTGAACCGTTCCGCTTAAATATAAAAATTTAATGAGCGACAAAAAGTGGGTAGTTAAGTCAGAAATCACACTTTTTAATTCTTTGAATGTTTGTCATCAAACGCGGTGAATATATTGACTACTACCATACCAGATGTTTACGAAATTTATTAAACAGGTAAGTTGTACTTCACAGATCGAAATGTCTTAAACCAGAAGCTACTCCTTCATATATTTATTACTTCATTTGTATAACAACCCTTAAAAGAATCCTTGCAAAATTAATTGAGCTTTAAAATATCTTCTTAGTCACCAAAAAATTAAAACCGACTTTCAAGGAAAGAACATAAATTTTAAAAAATAAATAAAAAGAAATATAAAACAAAACGTAATAAATAATATTTATTCTTTAATAGCGCCTATTCGGCCAGAATTCGGTGAGACCCCAGCCTATTTCTGTAAACTATCTTCATTATTTTGAAGTTGGCACCAGCTTAAATATTGTCATGATTTCTCGGATAGACTATCAGAATTTTTCTACTAGTACAGACTTGAAAATGACTAATATCTGATGAAACTGATTAATATCATTGATTAATCAGTTTTATTACTTTATTTTACGTTGCACGTATTAAAACTAAAGCCGGCGACCTAGCCCGCCAACAAACTGTTGTCGATAAATGTCGGCGGCGTCGGTGGTTTAGGCCTTAGAAGGCTTTTTTATATTATATTATATCAGCGGTCGCCAACCTTTTGGCAGACAAGGGCCACTAGGTAAAAAACAAAAAGAATATATATACGGTCAAATTTAGAAACCTCCTCCTTTTTTGGAAGGCGGTTAAAAACCTAACGACAGGCCAAACTTGTAATATAAACCCCCAGAAAACGAATTTACAATCAGGGTGGTTAAAACAAAGCCAGATTGCGGATCTAAGTTGGTCGCGTTCTGTCCAACTAAGCCGACAGATCTCGACTTACATGGAATTAACATATTCCGACAAAATAACGTACGTCCGTAATCTGGCTCTGTTTCAATTTCTCCGATGGTACTTAAATGTCATTCAAATCGTTAAAATATACGGAATTTAATTCGTTCGTTTAAGTAGCAATATAACGTCCATATGTAGAAAATAACAGAATTAAAAACTACTGAATTACTTATAAACTTTCTATATGATGTCTGAGGTTGTATATATGGAAGACAATTTATTGTATGTATCATAATTGTAATTGCAATTCTATTATATATCGTATAAACACATCAATAACAAGATAATTCAGTAAATTTACAAACTGACCTAGCACAAAAAACTGGATTTTAATCGTATTCGTCTCCCCTGCTTTTCCTGATGGGTGCAATAATTATTATCAAATCTTAAGCCTCGAATTAAAGGATTACAGTTCGATTAAAGGATTACATGAATTTTTTTTTCAATCATCAGAAAAAAATAGATTTCTTAGTGGGTTAGGAGAAAAGTTATTTTAAGGACCGAAACAATACGCCAAAGAAATCCACATAAAGCATTGATGATTTAAAGTTAATGTAAGATAAGATGAGGCCGTAATGAAATGTCAAGAGCCACGCCCATATTGTTTTCATCCAACCTAAATCTATACGTGTAATAAAACAGTAAAATTGGAGTGCCTCTACATTTAATATTTTTACAAAATAATCAATGTGGTGGTGCTAAGGAATTGTAATATAACTCATATCGACAAAAAATGTTGTCTGTTTGTCTAATTATCTGTTTGTCTGTGTGTACTGTTATACGGGGCCTTCCAATTCACGTTTTAAAAAAAGATTTTTATTGGACACAGTTTATTATATATAGAAATAGAATATACACCTGAACTTAACAATGATATAGAAATGGAGAGATTCCTCCAGCGAAACGGTGCGAGTGAGACTGAGGGTCCATCCGCTGGGGACCTAATATAGTATTGTAATATTGCTGACGGGACTTAAGGTGCCGTCAGCCAGACCGCTAACATTGTAAGGGTGTAACAGAACGCGCTGATCTCACGAACTACTGGACGGATTTGAATTTTTTTTTGTTCAATTTACCTTTTAGGTCTGGGGTTGCCCAGACCTAATAAGTACAGGATACTTTTCATCCCGGGAAAATGTGCGGTTCCCGCGTGATGTACAATTTTTTGCGCAAAGAAGTTGCGGGTATCAACTATTAGTTAGAATATACAAAAAGTCAACTCACCGTGTAAAACCAGCCGAATCTCTCAAAGGGTATAGTATAAGGCAAGGCCGGTATCTGGGCTGCGAAGTCCAGAAGTGGTAGCTGGATGCCGTCGAAGAGCCACGAGGACACGTTGGCTGTGAGGAACATGTGCGGGCTGTACGACCGCATCACCATGTCCACCATCGTCTTCACCATTATGTTGTCGTTCCTGATGTTGTACGCTATTGTCTGGAGGAAACATTTTTTCTTTATGAAATTAGGGGACAAACGAAACCGGTCGTACGTTATGTTTGAAATTGTTTTTTAAAGTAAATAGCTTTATAGAAACAGTGCAATCGTAAAGTGTGTTTATTACTTTGCTAAAATATTTTTACATATAAGTACTACCTTTTGCCTGCGACTTCGCTGGTGTGGAATTGGAAAATTGCATTGAGTGTGTTTTAAATAAAATGTGCTTAATTTTTTTTCGAAAAAGTCATATTCACAATAACTTTTCATACAAATTTCAAGGAGTCCCGTCGTTTTCTTACTGATTGCTTCATCAGACCACCACTTTTATGAACATGGTGACAAAAGTAGACTATACCTTACGCAACAATAAAAGGAGTTTGCAAATCGGACCAAAAAGAGCAGAGTTCATTTTCGAACATAAGCTATTTTTTTTAAAGTCGGCTAAAAAGTATTCAATGTTACCTCATAGTATATTGGCTACATTCCTGTTAAAATCCCGTCAAAATTGGTCCAGCCGCTTCAGAGATTAGCCAACACAAACAGACAAAAATTTAAAAAAATATATTTTCGTTTATGTTCCGTGTCTATATTCATATGCGAGTAGGAAGACACGTTTATTTTAATGTTACAAACAGGCACTTCAATTTTATTTATCTGTATAGATGTATAGAAAAACATCCGTGTGCAGGAACGAATTTCCGAACCGGTGGTAAGCATTATATAATGCTATGTAATGGTTTGACATTCAAAAAGTGTATTAAGAATACCTATTTGAATAAAAATGTGTTTTATTTTCTTTTTCAAAGTTACACACACAAATATTTAAAGACTATTTATAAATATAATGTTCTTTGAATATTTTGTATGCAATGTGCGTTGTATATTGCGTCATAAGTTCATAACATGGCTTTTAAAAAAAATAGACAAAATAAAGTTGTCTGTTTGTACGCGCCTATCTCCAAATACTGGGTGGATTTGAACAATTTTTTTGGTATAATAGGTATCAAGTCTAGGCGACATATCGGATACCTTTCATCCCGGGAAAATGTACGGTCCCCGTGTGATAAACAAATTATCAAGCAACAAAGTTGGAGGCACCAACTAGTAGAAAATATTTTAATATGCTAATGTCCTACATGTTTTGGTCAGCATAAAATCGATCTCATATAGATACAAAGTGTAAATGTATACAAAGTGTTATTTTTTTGCTTTTGATTGATAGATATTCAAAAATTTCCTAGTTCCTTTTTACAAAATACTTTGTTTAAATGTTAATTTATTCGGAATGTATAAATATTGATAACGATTTTGTAGGTACGAAACGAGAAGGACATAATACAGTCGCAATACACTACAAATACTTATAATATTTACTTGCGAATATAATTATTATATTGACAGTATAGAAATGTCAATTTGTATAGATTGACGTCTCTTTATCACGTCGAAACTAAGTCGAAAGTTGGTTAACCTTCAGGGTTTTTATTCCGATTAAATGGTTTTATGGATAAAAAAATATTTTTTGAATCTTTACTATTATTATAAACGGGAAAGTGTGTTTGTTTGTCCTTCCTTCACGCTCTAACGACGCAAACAATTGCCTTGATTTTTGCGCATAGAGTTGGTTGAAAGTATGGAGAGTAACATAGGCTGCTTTTGGTGTTGGAAAAACATTACGTTTTTGAAAAAAATGTATCCTTACCAATTATTAAACTCCACGCGGGCAAAGCCATGAGTAAAAGCTAGTAATGAATGTAGTTAGCAATAATAGAATATCAGGATTAAGCTCCAATAAATAAGTTTAGTTTTGTGCTTATTTAAAATATAAACAGGCATAGAACATTTTGAACTCAGAATGTAATGTAATATCTATGGACGCTTTACACCACGTCGGTCTGGCCCCGTGCTAAGTACCAAAAGGACTTGTGTTACAGGTACCAGACAACAGAAATATATTTATTACTTTTTATACAATACACATATTTAAGATTTTTTATTATATGATACACATATTTAATACACATCCAAGACCCAGGAACATTGAAAAACTTTTTGCTCCGTCGGCTGGATTCGAACCCGCGACCCCCGGTTTAAGCTACCAACGCGCTTACCAACGAGCAACAGAGGTCGTCAAAAAAGTCGTCAAGAGAGAGGTGCATGCACCAGAGTTAACTTTTAGTCAGCAATGTCAAATTTGTTCACTAAGTCAACAGCTCAGTTAAGTTAACTCTTATCCTTGACGATTTTCAAAAGTTCCTTATAGAATTTTTATTAAGCTTTCAGACGGTTAACATGAAAAATTTTTGAATGAACAGTTTTTTTTCTTTTTTTAATAAATTCGGCACTTATGTTTCAAACGCAGGTCTTGAAAAGGCGCCAAATGTTAGAAAAACGAACAAAAATTGCACCGTCCGATGTCAACTTTCAATAAAAATATCATAAATAATATTCTGTGATAAGAAACTTAAGAAGACGTATCAGGTATCTGATACATCTTCTGGCTAAATAAATAATGTAAATAAAATAATATAAAATGTATTTTATCGAGGGTTCCGCACAAATGAATCTTTTTTTAAAATTTTTAACCGACTTTCAAAAAAGGAGGAGGTTTCTCAATTCGACCCTATATAATATGTTTCACAATTTTTGTTAACTCTTATCTACTTTAGTTGATTTAAAGCTACCTACTTGTTCAATCAGAGAAATTGAAAGAGATACAGATTGTGAATCTAAGTAACTTGGTCGGGATAAACCCAGCCGACAGTTCACGACTTCCGTCAACTGTCTCTCTTTCAATTTCCCCCATTATACATAATATACGTTGTGAAATTTGTAGAAGTGACTTAACACGCGACTATGTAAATGATAATACATGTCACTGATGGGACGACAAAAATTTAACGAAATTTGTAATGATAGCTTTTCCAGTTATTCTAGGCCAGGAGCACCACCTTTGCCATGACTCAGCCTACCTGAAGCCGCCCCAGAGCCACAATCTTCTTGGCAGCCGCTATGGGGACATGGAGCCACAAACTCCGAGGGCCCCTCGGGCCAGCTGTTATTTTGCCTAACCGGATGTCGGAGGCCGGGCAGCCGCTGTCCTTTGCCACCGCCTGAACGACATCGGCGGCGGTCGCAGCATCGTCCATCCCGGAGATGGGCACTTCGACTTTTTTGACAGGGCGGGCTATCTTAACCACGCTCCTGTCAAGGACGTCCCTCAACCTATTGACGAGGGAGTCAGCCTTCTGCTGGGCGTCGTCTCCGGAAACCTCCAAAATCCGGGCGCCCGTTCTAGCTAGACGGAATCGGACTCTGTCTTGATGACCGATCCCGACTTCCTCCAGCTTGACGCTTCTCGTGGCCTCCTGTAGAAGCGAGGCATATGTCACCGACCCATCCACCCCCCTCTCCATGGTGAGGGTGATAGCCGCCGTCTTGGGCGGCCGCAGCTTTTTCCTTTTCTTAGGAGCTGCCTTCTGGACCTCGGCCCAGTCGCCGACATCGGTGGGGCCTCGACGCTTGCAACCGGATTTAAGTCAGCTGCTAGCGGAGTCCTCCAGCCCGGCGAGTCCGGCGTGAAGTATATTGCCGAAAGTCTGCACGTTTACACGGGAAACCTCGGCCAATAGCTCGCGCACGTCACCACCAATAGTGAAGCGAAGGAGAAGAGACTCGGAGTCCGGGACGGGAGGGGGTGGAGCTGATCTTCGCTCGCGTTCTCCTCGCCTCCCGCGCTGTCTGGGCAATGTCGGCCTCGGCCTGCAGCCGATGGGCCTCATCCTTCTGCCGATTTAATTCCGCCGATTTAATGCCGAATTAAATCGGCCGGACATATTGACCGGTCGTCGGAGGCAGGCCATGCCCTCTTTTCGGTTTTTGAAATCTTTACTGATAGACGGCAACGTCATCGTCTGATCGCGATAGCGTTTACTCGCGACGAAGTGATCGTTGAACACACAAAATGAAAAAATATATATCATCACAGCCGAACATGTAACTTCCTCGCTTTTGAAAGTCGTTTAAAAATGTTTGCATACATGTAAGCCTATAACATCGCTCCATGCGACATTTTATTAAAATTAATTCCGTTTTTCCGAAGCACGCAACCCCATTTTTTTATTTATAATGCAACGATGTTGTAATATTATTAAGAACAAGTATTTTATCTCGTCAAATGCCACTAGGGTCGTCAGCAGCTATATTTACTAACAGTTTTTGTCGGTAGTTTTTGAACTCTATATTCGTTTCAGTCGGTGAATGCTATTCTTCAAAGGAGGTTAAAAGTCAAATGCGATTAATTTCTTTATAATAATTGTGTAATGTGCTCTATAATCGCTGTTTTTAAAAATGTATCCGTTACCATGAAATATAGAACTTACAATTTACCTTATAAAGGTGCAACCGTAGATTTTTTAAATGTATATTTTTATGATTATTTACACACTTTTCCAAAGTGAGTTAGGGCACGTTTCCTCACAACCAGAGAAGATAGCAGAGTAAATATAAACATCGGTACTTGCGATCAAAAAATATCTTACTGGTCTTAGGTTCGAACCTAGCACCTACAAGGCGAAGGACACTCTTCTTCTGTATAAAATACCTGCTTGCGCTTGCGTTGATATGAAAATCAAAAAAATACCTGTAAGTCCCTATAGAAACATCATGTTATTCCTGGAGCAAAAGTACCCCAAAAGGTTACTTTCAATCCTTTCCACTAAGTTTATGCTAAGAATTTAGTCAATTGGTTGCTGTGCTAGAGAGGTAGACAAATAAACGAGTAAACAAACAAACATACTTTTCAATTTATAATATTAGTAAGTATAAATTTAGACCAAAGTTTAGCTTAAAAAAGACTGGAATAATTAAAGTCTTGGTTGTGTCCCGTCACAAACCTAATTAATATAAAATAAATTTTGTTAATTGTCCTCTAAGTGGGGTGATTGAGCTTTTAAATATTACTACTATTACCCTCTTAAATATTAGCCGTATTAATCTTAATAAAATACACTATCCGACTCCAAAAAATGTATTAAATTTCGTCTATACTATAAAATATATTAACTGTTCGATTGTTATGGTGCTACGAGTGTTAGAATATCCTAAAAATTCCTAATTCATCTATATTGATCAATATAAAGCTCCAGAGTTTATTTGTTTGAACGCGCTAATCTCAGGAACTACTGGCTGAAATTGAATATTTTTGTGTTGGTTAGTCCATTTATCGAGCAAGGGCGAAGGTTATAACATCACGCTACGACCAATAGGAGCCAAAATATATATAATAATAGAGCCCAACTGGGTGCTGCTGAGAAATCTAAAGTTCAGGTAGTCTGTAGTATATTTTTAGATAGACATGAAATCATAGAACAATATCTTATTGTTTTATGCTCTTCTATCGTTCTATAAAGGGCTCCTGCGAGGTCATATGACCTATCCAATTTGTGGGCAGGCAAGTAGTCTATTCGGGTCAATCAACTTTTTCTTGTCCTAGATAAATCTTTGTATAAAAAGTCAATCAGCTTATTTTTCATCAATAAAATAAATTTAATCGATAGCCAATGAAATATCTCTTAACCTATAATTTACTAAATCAAAACATTTCTATGCATAAAGTTGGTGGTCCAGGAGACAAAACCATATTTTCATACAAACTCTGGGACATTTTTTGTCCTCGGGCAACTGCTTGTAGACATATAAAAACTGTATTTTTTTTAAGAAATTCTCAGTTATAATATTGGTCTATGTATTAAGATAATGTGTATATTTAATTTTTTTTTTGATTAGATTTAAATTAGGTATTAGTAATTATTAAGGTTTAAACTCGTAAAAGCAAAAATTGCGGTACAAAAAAAGTTGATTCACCCATTAAATCCGCGACCTCGCTCGGATAATTTCGTTCGGTTGTACATACCGCGACGATGGGGTTGATGCTGGTGACCATGTCGGTCAGGCTGCCGCTCGACATCTCTGGCTGGTAGTACCACCAGCGCTGGTTACGGAACGTCACCGTACTGTTGTCGTTCCACGTTATGTTCACCTGTAAACAATTGAATCGATACTATTACTGCATCCGTTCAACATTGGCGGTATGGTTCATTAACTCTCTGTCAAGAATTTATCATTCCCATACAAAACGCTAATTGTAAACAAAGTAATGTGATGTAAGTTTACTGTTGACAAACGCGGTTTGTATATAAATTTGAACCATACCGTCAATCTTGAGCAAAAAGGCAATAATATTAGGAATTGGTAAGTTTTTTTTTATATTTATGTAAAATAATTGCAAATGTTTTTTTACTTATTTCAAATTAAGGAAAAACAACATTTTAAAATTTGAAATTTAATGAACAAAAAAAATTGCGCTACAAAATTCGTAGAAGCCTAGAGGCCCATAGCTAAGTAGCGTACAACCTGTGTTCATATTATCCAATATGAACACATGTTCTACGAAATGACACTAAAATATTATTATAAACGAGAAAGTTTGTTTGTTTGTTTGGATGTTTGTCCGCCAATCACACGGTATACCGACAAGGTATGAATATACTTGGATTTTTTATCCCGATGGGATGGGCTCCCGTGGGATTAATATTTTTTTTTTGCGGGCGGAGCGGGTAATATTACTTTAATATTGTTATTTTAAAGAGCTCCTAATTTGAAAGCAGAGAGATAAGAACCTGAAGAATATTTTCGTGCAATCCTTTAATCAAATATCAATTTGAGGCTTAAGATATTTGATTTGATAAGAATATTGCTGACAGTAGAAAAAGCAGGGGAGACGAATACGATTAAAATCCAGTTTTTTGTGCTAGGTCAGTTTGCTACAACATTGTAAATTTACTGAATTATCTTGTTACTGTTGTGTTTATACGATATCTAATAGTAGATGTTTTTACAGAAAACTGCGTCAATTCTGTCAGTTACTGGCTAAGTGTATATATTTTGTTATTTTAATTATCCGATCAATTTTAGACTTTTTTGACTATCCGGATATTATTTATTCATGAAAAGAAAAATATTTATACCTAATTATTCTGTAAGCTAAACATGATATTGGAATATTCAATTTTTTTTTTTATTTTTACCAAAAATAATATCCGTCTATAATTGAATGGATAGTTAAAATAATAAAATATATTTACTTAGCCAGTAACTGGCAAAATTTACAATGTTGTAGCAACATAAAATGTTCTAACATAAAATGAAAACTTTTTTTCCAAGGGAAATTTCCAAGGGTAAAACAAAATTAATAAAAAAGAAACTAAAAAGTATTAAACTAAAATCTATTCTTCTGAAACAGGCACTATTAAAGAATAAATATTATTTCATATTTATTACTTTCATTTTTCTTGTTTTTCCCTTGGAAGTCGGTTTTAATTACGATCCATCTTTATCTTTACATTTATTTCCTTAGTTGGACTGTCATTGAATGACTTCCAATTTCAGATGTACTCATCTGGATATATTTCGGTTGTGGTCACCATTCGTACCTAACAAAAAAAACATGTTTTTTCAAACTTTCAAGGTTCCCGGTCACTGACAGAAGACACTTTGTTTGTAGAGTCTATTAAAACTACGAGGCGTATAAATAATTAGTCCTATAAATTATAATTGAGTAATGATTATTTAAAGTGTTTCTTTTTATAATTGAGCGTTTTTTTTCTAATTGCGCAATTGTTTCAACCTAAAGTTCAATATTATTATTCACATAAACAATATTTCATTTACAGGATAAGTCTTCTGTATTAAACACGCGGCTTTGCCCGCGTGGAAACGATTAGTCGTAAAGGATGTGAGTAAACCATTGCCGCGCCGCGACGCAGCGTGCCGGATCTCAGCGGAAATATCCGCCTCCATACAAATTGTATGGAGACGGATGCGCGTATCGTACACCTTGATGGAGCGTACCGGGTCTCAGCGGGGCGGATTTTTCAATAATGTGACCATTATGTGAATTGAAATTACTGAATAAAATATAATAAAACATTTTAAAATGTAGTGAAGACAATCTACGTAGATTTTATTTTAGTTTTAGGGCCTGTTTCACCGCCCACTGTTAACGTTTCCGTTAAAGGCTATGAAATAAAGTTGTATCTGTCAAACAAACTAACTGTAAGCGGTGAAACAGGGCCGTAAAAAAAAAGGCCAGTCACGTTAAATACATTGATAAATAAATAAAAAAAATTTTAGTAGCTAAAACACGGTTAAGTTGATTTTAATAGAAGTAAATACAGTAGAATACAGAATTTTTTTGGCATTTCGAGTTACGAGTAATTTAAAAGTGGTCACAGTGACGTACTCAAAATCCGTCAATGCGCTAAGCCCTGGCCCGCCTGGCACGCTCCGTCGAAGTGTTCGCGTACCTTTATCCTACGCCCGCATTTTATAGGAACTTTATTCGTTAGTGGGTACAAGTCAACGATCAGTCCTATAACATTAACTATAATAATAAACAAATCGCAGTAGGGAACCTTTGAGTTGGCATGCATTTATCTAGACTTCATTACTTTTTAAAGATAAACCTCAATCGAGATTTGGCCTGTTTTTTATCAGATTTTTTTCGTTGGATTTCATTTATTTTTTTGTAGAAAGGGTTTCTTACCGCAGTTTTTATTAATACACAACTTTGTTTTCCTCTTGGGAACTTGAATTTGGCTGGTATATAAAAGGAATCCGCTTTCCTACCTACTTCCCATCTCAAAGGGATTCGCGCACGAAGGGTTCCGTAAGATATTAGAACAACCACAGATAAAATGGTGTTTTTGTATAGGAACAATTTTAATAAAATTTTATAACTGATTAGTAATTAATTATAAATAAAACTAAGTATTATGTGAAAATTTCAAGCGGCTTCCTGTTGCCATTATTAATATCGAGCCTATTTATCGCCTCCGTGGTCCAGTGGTACAGTGCTCGGCTTTTTACCGGAGGTCGCAGGTTCGATTGCCGCGTTCCAACGCGGGACAACTGACAAGATGATCCATTCGTCGGATCGGCATGTAAAAATTTGGTCCTGCGCCTGACCTCTCGCCAGGCGTGTCGGTCATCCGTCCCACTGGGTTATGACAGTGAAATAAGAGAGAATGCTCCTGTGTACTGCGCACACACTTGGGCACTATAAAATTACTTCTGCGTACGGTCTGGTTTCTATGAAACCGGCCGCCGTCACCAAAACCGGTATAGAATTTATTGTTATATTATAATATAAAGCAAAATAGCCAAAAACTCACGTAGGTTGTATGAGAGCCCCTCTTATTTATTAAATGTATTTTGGTTTTAGTGTTTGTTGTTATAGCGGAAATACAAAAACATGAACTGTGTTTCTCTAGCTATTACCGTTCGTAAGACACAGCCTGGAGACAGACAGACAGACAGACGTTATAACAGATTACGTGTTTCTGTTGCCACTATAACAACAAATAAAAACGAAATATAATTAAATTTTTAAGGAGGCTCTAATACAAGAAATGCGATTTTTGGTCAATTTTAAATTAACAAAAAAACATTTTCGTAGTTTTTATAGTTTTTCCTTTATGTGACTAATTAGCCTGTACCAAATTTCAGCTCTCTGAGTTTACGGAATGTTCTATTTTGATTATCATGAATGAGTGAGTGAGTGTCGAAAATGCGAAACTTTGTTATCGTTTATCTTTAGAAAAAAATTACTTGCAGACTTGAAATTTTGGATTTTGAGTAGGTATTTGATTATAGCTTATTCGATGACGTAAATTTCAGCTTTTTGGTATTGCAAAATGTGATGAAATTGTTCCTGTAAAGATAGTACGGTAGTGATTGCTTCGCGCTTGAGTTTGGCGGTGTCACTGACGTGCCGTCCAGACCCGCTAGGGGATGAAATGGGAATGGAAATTTGCATGAAAAATATTTCTTTACACCAGCGAAGCCGCGGGCAAAGCTAGTATTTTATAAAGAAGTTTAAGTGATGCCCACAACAGAAAAACTTTAATAATATCATCCGACACAAAAAATGGTAATTACTCAATGCATGCGACTTAGTAATTATTAATTACATATAATTATACTATACTTACGTCACTACTGCAGAATTCAACTGGACGCTGTTAAGCATTTGAGTTATCTAACAAAAAATCAGGTTTTTGGGTTATGAATGCAGTATTATTCATAGTAATAATGCAGTATTATACCTAAAGGATAAAAATAAATTGGAAATAACTCAAAATCCGATTTGTTTTGGATAACACATAAAAGCTTAACAGTGTTCAATAATAATGAGTTATTTAGAACATTTTTTAAATTAAAATTTTGTTGTGTATATTTTTAAACCTGCTATACAGTGTGTCATGTGTTTGTGTACATTTTTTAATACTTTGTGTAGGTAGTTGGGTTTAGGTTTATAGGCTATATAGGTAGTTTATATATGACCATGGTCGTTGCAACACGGCCGAAACGTCGAGAAAAAAGTAAACCGCGTTTAAGTCCCGATAAATCAGTTTTAGGTAGGATCCAAATCATGAAAGTTGTAGTTCGGAGCGTAAAATATACCCAGCATTATAATATCCTCATCGCCGGCTACTTCCCGAAGCGGTAGCAGGCACCATAGTTTCGATATTCAAAAAGGTTTTAATCAATTGGCTTCATCCGATATCCACCTTGCACCTTGCGTTTGGACTTTCACGATAACTGTAATAGTTATGGATATTGCACAACAATAGACGAATTTGTAGTTTTCGAAGGTAAGGTTATTATGATTCCATGAAGCTATGACCATGGGTTAATAGAAATTATTAAGATGAGTCGATCCTTATGACGTTTTCCCAATCTTGCGTAATATTACACAACATTTTATTTCTCCGCAAAAACTAGTTCCACGAGAACTGGTCTAGGATAGTAGTACTAATTTTAGCCGATTTCTAAAAATAAGTAGGCTATAAACCGAACCAAAAAGTTCTTAATCCAGTAGATATCTAAATACATTAAAATAAACCATAAGCACTACTATAATTTTTTAAATATATATGTATGTACGTATTTACAGTTTAAAAATTCCAGCAATATATATTATTTTAATCCTATACTTTGTTGAAATTATGTTAAATATGTCTTTGTAATGAAACAATATAATGAATATTATTTGAATTCACTTTATGGCAAAGTTTGTGTAGATGTTGGAAATTCTTAAAAGTACGCCATTCCCAAAATACTAAAACGAGTATGATTATTATTATTATTATCATAATTTGAAGTTCCGGTTTTTTTATACAAACCACATCATAATAAAAAAAAAAACATAACACTATTTTTTTATGCTTCGCGGCTTGGAGAACTATTTTCTTAATTTAAGACAAAATATATACGTCTAAATTGTTGTTTACCTCTACCTATAATGTGAAACACTGAGTGTTCCTAAGTATTTAATATTTTCACTAGTTTTAAACCTTTAAGTCTTTAAAACTAAGCTGACCTTTTTATGTATCTCTTTAAACACGTAGGGGCCTATCTGCTCCACCTGCAGCTTGTCGGCTCTCTTCGCCAGAATGTCTTCCATGTTGGTGATGTTGAAGAGAAAGCACTCGAGGTATATAGGTATAGGGATGTCGCGCCATATCTCGAACGACATTGAACCATTTCGGAGTATCATCATCTGAAAAAATTAATGAAAGAGAAACCGTTTGAATGTAAGAAAAACTAAATTATCAATGCGAGTCAACGTTAATCCTGATCGTTGATAGTGTCTGGACAACTTGGCAAAATTACGTCTGAATATGTTAGTCCAGACTCTAAGGTAGCAGTGTAGCTTAAACACAACATACGAAATGAAAAAAAAATTAAAAAAAATCTTAAGCACCTTTCAAAATTTCATTACGAATTTGAGGCAGGTACACTATAGCGATTAAGTTATTCTATTTTCTCGTTGCATAATTTAAGTTAGGAAAACATTGATGATGATGAAAATGATACAAACGAAATTAATGAATAAGTACATTTAAAAATGAATTAAATATCAATAATTGACTAGTTCTGCATGTCAATGTTTTATCTAAGGGCGCATTTCCGTTCTAGGCGGCACGCCGCGCCTCCGGCATGCGTTCAAGTTATACAAATAACGCAATATTATGAAATAGGACCTAGTTTTCGGAACCCCAACGTCGCGAATCCTTGGTAAAGGATAAAATGGTTGACAAATACCATCTCGATGACAAATACTGATATAGGGTGTAGCCGTGCTGTAGCTCAACTTGCTTTAAACCAATACAAACCAGTGGTGGCATCGGTCGCTAGATTGTTCTAGCTAGATTTTTTTTATTGTTATCAGAACAAACTTTGGTAATATCGTCGTATCCTACGAATAAGGGCCTGGCCCTGGTCATTGTGGCTTTTCATTTTTTATTGCAAATTTGGAATTGGCAGCTCATTTTCTATAACCATCAGTGTAAAAAATTACAATAACATTTTTTTACTGGTTATTAAAACTAACGTTTTAATAACCAGTAAAAAAATGTTCTAAAAATGCCACATTCGCTAGTTCTTGAACTCCTCGGCAAAAAAAACAACAAAGGCTACAGTGACCGTCTTTTTAGCGCGTGAAAGGACATCCGGGGTAGAAGCGAGGCGCTCGCGAAAACCCGACGTTTTCTGCGAAAAAAAAACCTAGAAAAATATATTTTTCCGAATAGGGCCTTTTTCCACAAGAAAACTTTATCCTGTATAGTTTGTTTTTTGCAATTGCGCCCTTTTTCGTAGGATACGAGGTTATATAAGATAATAATCGTAAAGTCACCTAATGAAATAAAGCGGAACTAGCTATTCGATATCTGATAAAAATGGGACAAACGCCCTGACAAAATGATAAAGAGTATATAAAAATAGTGCTGATAATATTTTGTTATCAAGTCCGGGCTGGGGCCGGGGGTCGGTTCTTACTATAGTTCAAACGGCGAATTGAGGCACAAATTTAGTATAAAATATCAAATTTGTATGGACTCTGTTCATCGATTCATTCATCATTCATTATAGTTTGGAGTAATAGAATAGGCTATACAAATTTTAAGTTATTTTAAATTAATGTGGCTAGGATTTTTAAACATTTTGTTTTTTATAATCGATCCAGGCCTAGATGACTCGACTTATTTTATGATGTCTCAGTTCTGAGTTAATAACGTCTGTCTGAAATTGAGATGTAACCTGGGATAAGCTGTATTTCGTTCAGTGAATGAGTTTACCGGTGGCCCAACTTCCTTAATCCTCCTATCCCTATCCCCACTCCCTATTCCCTCATAAAGGCCGGCAATGCACTTGCAATTCTTCGGATGTCACAAGTGTCCATGGGCGACGGCAGTTGCTTTCCATCAGGTGACCCGTCTGCTCGCTTGCCCCCTAAATATCATTTAAAAAAAAGAAAGTAGGGGCCTCGACTGGCACATTGTTAAAACCGCATAGATATTGGTTTATTTTGCATACATGTATCAGAGCGGGGTTCGTCTCTATGAAGATAGATATTTGGTTCTATATTGGAGACGCAGCGTGATACCGACAAGCACGCTATACAATATTTATATGTGCTGCAAATATGTTAAAAACAAGATTTACACACAGGTTCACCTTTACTTTTTCGAAATTTACCAATGACCATGAATAACCCGATATAATCAATTATTATAAATTACTTATATAAATAAATTTAAAAAAATATGTAATCGATCTGACCAAGCCTGAAATTAGCTAAGATGTATGTAGCCCATTTGCGCTTTTTAAACTATACTTCGGTAGTGTTAATCGACTAAACTTTCAGTAGTGTATCTATTAGATGAATAATAATTTATGAAAGAATATCTAAACAATTACAATTTAATGTAGCTAATGGCTTTACCCAGGCCTGCTTATATTAAGGGGGCGGATAAAGCAAAAAATAAAACATTGAATGAATGAATGAATGAATATACTTTATTGTGCACATTCACGGGTACAATGACATAACATACAAGAAATAAAGTAAAAA
>JAOTAV010041355.1:0-17925 GCA_026546445.1 Cyclargus thomasi
GTAACATCAATATCTCCGTAGGATTTTAATATAAACTCCAGGGACAAGAATTTCGAAATTTCGTGAGAATTACCCATTTATATAATGCTTTAAATATAATATAATATATTTTTCTTATGTTAACATCGAATTAGTTGTATTTTTAAGTATTTTGTTGAATGACGTAAAATGCCAGTGTTGCCATACATTGTCTAAAATAATTACCCATCAAATGGGGAAATTTATTGATACGAAGTTATTTCAAATGTTATTTCAACATAATATGAAACTAAAATAATATTTCAGGTTTCCTAATGTCTCCTTAATCCGCTAATTATGGGTTACTACAACAAACAGGACAAATTGGAACCCAACACCAAATTCAAGAATATGCAAGTACACCATACACCAAGTATTTCAATGCTGGGACAGAGTTTAGTGATTCAACTCTTTCATGAGCTGATAAACAGGAAAATATTGCAACTAACTAAACGCCCAACGAAATGGGCCACGGGACAGCTAGTTATATATAGGAGCTTAAGACTAACGCCATGAGCCGATAACGATGACGTCACAACTGATGTATAGAGCGGCGGTATACGGTCATAGGTAGTTAGAGGTTAAGAAGATTAGAAGCCACGGCTAATGCACTCTACTGCTTTTAACGACTTCGCCGTAAGTGTAAGACAAACTTGTGTCACACTAATACGTAATAATAAAGTTTCTCAATCAATAACGCCCCTAACGGACTTTTGCGAAATTTGGTATACAGATTAACATAATTAAGGAACATACAAATACATGGGGTATTTGGCAGACAATCAGGGGCTGTTATATATTTTAGGTACAATTGTATTAAACCTCGCACATTAAGAGGATTGTATACCGAACGGTTTTTATACAACGGGACATAACGTTTTCCACCCTCTTAACCCTCACCTAGAGTAATGATTTTGTAGTATGTTGTGAAAATACCTAAGCTAGGCTTCCATGTTTTTGTTTTTTTTTTAATATTAACTATAGATCTTTAAATATTAGAACTTATTTGTTTTGCTTGAAATCACTAAAATTAAAAAAAAAAACATTGAAAATCTATGATGATTAGTTAAAAACAAAAACCTACAAGCCTAGCTCTTAGGGATTTTTAACAACATGCTACAAAATCATTACTCTAGGTAAGGAGTTAAGAGGATGGAAAACGTTATGGCCCGTTGTATGAAAACCGTTTGGAACACAATTCTCTTAAACCGCACCGTACGCGCTGCATTTCGTAATATGAATGTAAGAGGCTATCACGGAATGCGGTACATACGGTGCTGAAAATCTTAAGGCGTAATTTCGGCTGGTAATAGACAAATTTATCTCTCTGTTCGGCCACCAGTTTATATTCCATAAGATTAATAATACCAAGGCCAAATAAAACCCAATTTCAAAACACCTGTTCGCGTCAAATTATAAAAGATTTCACGTAGTACCTAAAAATTTGGTACTATATTTAAGAAAATAAAAGATATACTACTTGTTTTAAATACCTCTGTTAGAATACTGTAGTTTTTAAATTTGAAAGGAACAAAGAGTGACAATCTGTTTTACTTTCAGACAGTTTCGAAACTAAACTCGTTTATAGTTTATAGTAGATATTAGATAAGTATTTGTTTAAATAGTGAAATTCGTACTTTTTTCTCGTCTATTTCTATATCCTACTAATAACGTAAATACGAAATGTCTGTCTATATGCCTGTCTGTTACCTCACGCCTAAACCGGCGATTCGATTTTGCTGAAATTTGATATGGAGATACTTTGAGACCCGGGGAAGGACATAAGATACTTTTTATCCCGGAAGAGAACGGTTCCAGATAATACGCATGTTCATTGCCATGGGAGAGCCATGATTCGACACGAATAGGCAGGTTCGACCGGAGTGATACTACGGCCTCACAGAAAACTAGCGTGAAACGGCGTTTTACTATGTTTCGTTCAGTGAGTGAGTTAACCGGTGGCCCAACTAAATTCCCTATTCCCAATCGCTATTCCCACATAAAGGCCGGCAACGCAATTGCGACTCTTCGGATGTCTTTAGTGTCTATCGGGGACGGCAGTCGCTTTCCACCAGGTAACCCAATTGCGCGCTTGACCCCAAAATATCATAAAAAATAGAAATAAAAATGTGTTCTGTCGTTTATAACGACATGATAAATTTCTCCGTCCCTCTAATCCCATTCTTAGAGACAGTTGACTGGCCGACAAACAACAAGTAGAAAGAAATATACGAGAATACGTTTAAAATACATTAGGCAACCCTACGCATGCTATATGTAAGGTAATTTCCAAAGGTGACATTGTGAAGAATTCCTATCTCGGATTCATATGTCACAGCAAAAATACAACGTTAAATCGGACGAAAAAAAGTAGCTGAAAAGATCACAATGTTTTCTGCTTCAGGAATTTTATTCCTCTCTGTTAAGGCATTTGCTCAAGTAAACACAAGTTATGTTTGAGCAGTGAAGCAAATTTTGGAGGTAAATAGGTGCCCTTTAACTACTGTTTGTGTTTCTATTTTGTGATATTTATCGTGTATTAATAAGTTGAGACTCCCGTATAAATTATAATCCTTAGAGAGCTTTTTTCGTTAGACTAAAAAGCAATGTTATTAAAATTGATAGAGAACATTTTTCTAACATTACGGAATTATTCTTCCCTTTTTTAATGGATTATATATCGGTCGTAAAAAAGTAAGTGATAATAATTAATACCCGGGATTCACGAGGCCAGAATTTCGAGCCAGGATAGTAAGCTAATGCCTGAGCTGTCAAGCTAAGAAATGCTTTCTGGGTTTGTGTTAACAAAATTAGCTTTATTTCTAGTTACCTATTTTATTTTGTTGACAAGCCATAATCAGCTAGCTAAGACAATTTCAAAGAGGACTTGTTTGTTATTCTGCCTTAAATCCTGTAATCGTGTATCCCGTTAATTAGGACTTGTATAAAGGATTTATCATTTACTTTTCTTACATCCTGTATATTATATATGTCTTGTAAAGGATGCTGGATTTCGCTATATTTATGCATAGAAAAACACTCCTCCTCCTTTAAGAAACTTTCTAATTGCCCATGTTGGTAAATATATATTTTTTTTCATTTAAAGGAAATATAAGTAACGAAATCAAAGTAATATGATAAATCACCTACTAACGAATTTGCTATAATTAAAAAACATTTATATCATACAGCTATCCACTAATACAAACCAAAGTCTTTGTATCAAAATTTCTTTCAAAGGAACAGAAATCCAATTTGGTCCAACCGAGTCGTAATTTTCTGTTTCACTTGTTGTTTGAGATAACTATATTAGTCGCGTAACACGCAGAGTACGGTTAGATTTAGTCCACTTCTGTATACCCTCTGTATATTATGTCTCTGGGAGTACTGTTAATTAATTATTGAAATAATTATTACTGAAACTTTGAAATATTAAGGCCAGGTAGATCAACGAATACCTAGATCGCTAAATGTCAATTACGGCGGATGCGGCGCGGCTGGGGATGTGCCCAGGGTGACTTACTCGCGTGGGGTCGCGGGGAGAGGAGAGGAGAGGAGAGAGAAGAGAATTTATTAGAGTTAAACATATCGTGTGATTGAAGAAATATTTGCACTATCGTGTAATTGAAGAAATATCTGCGCTTGATAATTGGCCGTATGTGAGAGTTGAGGCCCTAACATTAATACGTTAGTAGTGACGAAGTTAAAATTACGAGTATACATTGGATACAGTAAGAAAATACGAATAATTACATGCTTGTTCCTACATCAGTTCAGTCCATCTTTTAGGCCAGGAACGACGGGAGAATGATCGTCTAACAGTTGATTGACAGGTTGATCATTTTTGTTATGGATTCATTCTAGTGTTAGTCTCATACTGATGGACTGAACTGATGCCAGATTGAGCGTGTAACTTCCGTAAATCATTGACTAATATGACCATTAACCATAACATAATTTATTACATCTTTAAACAAATTACAGGTATGATGGATCAAATTCAGCATGTACCTTGTCAAAATTTAAAATGAAAATTACCTTGAGCTATCTTTTCATCTCTATCCAATAAACTGTTACAAAACCTTAACGCAACATATTATAAAGTTTGCTATTTTAGTAAAAACGTTTTAATATCAAAGTAAGACTCACGTACATTTCTATCTATATGCCATAATATAGCCTATAATTACGTCGTTAAATTATTCCCAACTCTTTCCAAACCACTTTCATCTCTATTCAGAATTGTTTGAAAGAATATCGAACACAAATTCTGTTGCTGGAGGCTTCGGATCAAGCGAAATGCGAGTAGAATTCCCGAACGTACCTAAAATATAATCAACGCACTGAAATCTATATGCCTTCGCGCTTGTTAGCGTAATGGAATGTGCTCGTATTATTTTGTATTTACTAAATATACATGCTGTAACGAAAACATGATGAAACTTTAAATTTTTATATGAGTTGTTTATATCGACAGCAGAAAACGAAAGTGGCGTAGATACGCCACTTTCGTTTTTTGCTGTTCATTTGTACAAAATAATATATATCTAATTGTAAATGTAAATATTTATAAAGATAAGTTTGAAAAATTTTAGTTTTGAACATATCTCATATGAAAATATACGACCAGCAGGTTTAAAATTTCAATTTATCTTTATTAATTAATGTTTTATAAATTTTTTAATCTGTTCTTTTGCTCTGGTGTAAATTCGTCTTTTTGAGGTACGCCACTTCTGCTTTCTGCCGTCGATATAGAGTGAACTGTGAAAGTAGCAACTAGCAACGCTGAAAGCGAAAAAAAAATTGATTTGTATGGGCTAGTGTCGCAGCAAGATAAGTTTTCACATTGAACTCTGTGTTAGAGAAACACACATCTTTAAATATTAATACTTTTGAAACATCCTGTAGGTAATTCTTGTTTCGAAAGTACTCACTGCTATATTGCTATTTTACTTTTATTTACTAATAAATTTGTTAAGATAGTACACTTTAAGTTTAGTAAATTTAGCTTTTTAGCAATATTCTGCAAAATAAACCTCAACCTTCAATTAAAAATGCAGGTTGAAAACCTCGACGTGTGTTTCGGCCCAACACGAGAGCATCCTCAGGATATGGACTCTACGAACAACGTCCGCTAAGTGCCGCCACCAGCCTTTTTTGTTTTCGAAAGGGTCTAAGCTACTGGTCTGGCTAAGACCTAGTTAGTTTAATCGTAGCTATAACTAGTCTGGTACTAGTTGGTTTGGAGAAGACAAAATGAGGAGGCCTGCCCCCCCCCCCTAAGATCACAGGGGTGATGTTCTAATCGGGGAAATGTTGGGGAAAGCTACGAGAAGCTATTTTTATCTGACGGCGGGGACACGGGTCCCCCCTGATACGCCACCAGCCAAATCACCGCCTCCTCTTGACGCCAAAGCTGGATCCACATGCACACGGTCGCCGGGCCGTGTTGCAAACGTATGCTCCATGCATAAAAGGCGCTTAGATTGCCATATATTGAACTGCATAACATTTTCAGGTTTCTTTCGGGTCCACTTCACCAGCTCTGAGCGATCGATCGGAATTCCCGCTATTCTGTCGGACGGTGGCTCCCGATTCTTCACACAACACTGCAAGGATTGCTTTTATTAGGTATCTAATGAAAAAAAAATTACAACTTGAAACAATAACTCCTCTTCGATCGTCAGTTGTAAATGCTTATACTGGGCTATGTTATACTATAAAACATATTTACAACAATGCAGGCGAAACACTTTTCCTGAAAATATGCACGAGATTCGTCTGCTAGTATTTTTATTATTTATTTCTTTGTCAGGCATATTAAAAAGTAACATGACAAGTAAAGAAAGTAGACCTTGAAAACAATACGCAAATACATAATCACCTTCCATAATTTTCTAGCAAGTAAATTTATAAAAATAAAAGTTCCAAGAAAGTAAAACTACATACTAATATTATCAACACAAAGTTTTGTGACTGTGTGTGTGTGTGTTTGTTACTTTTCTACGACTAAACAGCTGGAGCGAGCGATTTAAATAAGTTTAACACGGAGTTAAATGATAGTCTATTGTGAATTCGCTCGCTTCGCTCAAGAATGGTGGTATGTTCATAAACCCTCCGTCAAAGAATTTGTCATTTCCATACAAAAAGCGATGTCAACAAAGTTTTGTGTTATCACTTTGTTGTTAACAATCTCGGTTTGTATAAAAATTTAACACGGGGTTAATGAACCGTACCGAGGATTTTAAGCGAATGCAAAATAGCAGCAAGTATAAAATAATTGAATCATAATCTAACGCAGGCAATTCGGTTGGGACACAGTGACGGCGTTCTCTCAGAACGAGGAGGTGTACTCCCTGGGGGTCAACGAACTGGTAACGCAGCTAGAGACAGCCAACATCACCTGTGCAGCTTCCATTACCTTCGCCGAGACAGACTTCAAGGAGCAGTTGCTACAACTTAAAGTAAGCGGAGTAAGCTTTTTCCTAACAATTGATCACACATTATACATATCATGATAAGTGTAGGGACACTGAATACATGGACTTCACTGTTAAAGTAGCAGTGCTGAAAGCAAAAAAATATATTTTTATTTGAATGGGCAAGTACGTGAGTTTGCATGGACATGTTTAAGTATATAACCGACTTCTTTCAGTTGCATTTGTTACACCCTGTATGTATACCATTAGAGTACTCATATCTTCAATTAAGAGGTGGACCGTAGTTGGACGCTATTAAACATTTGTGTGTTATCCATCAAAAAATCAGATTTGAAACTATGAATGCAGTATTATTCCTTAAGATCTAAAGAAAAATACCGCATTCTGAACTTAAAATCTGATTTTTGCTGGATAACACACAAATGCTTAACAGCGTCTAGTTGTATTTAAGAATTTCGAACGTAAGCAGTCTGCTCATTCATAAATTATCATCGTATCTTACATTGCTCCTTAGCGATACATTTTTGATGAAGCGTACAGAATTTCTTATTAGAGTAATTAGGCGTAAAGGGACAACACTGCAAGTCGCGCAGAACATTCCAAATTGTTTTACCTCTGGCATGAGCTCTATGCCGAGGGAATTGGAAACATTATAAATAACATCATAGTGAGTTCCAAGTGAAATAGCCCGGGATAGACTGGCTCGTTTAAAACTTGAATAGTGAATACAGGTCACGTAAACGTGTCGTGGGCGCTACGGACTCTGCTACGGATAATGCTCCGTTCGCGTTTTGTGTCATGCCAAGATTTGCTTACTGTTTATGTACAGATTGTCAGTTTTTGTACTGTGAGAAATAATTATACAAAATATTTATTTGCAAATAGAACGATTTTCAAAGCCAAAGCTGTGTGATGATTCACAGACTTGTTAGAAAGATCCATGCTCTATCTGGTGGTTATACGAGTACGTCTATACGGACGCCCTATAGAATCCTTATTGTACACCAAAGTTCTTTTAAACGATTACAATTGAAATTATGATAAGTTTGAAAAAAATATATATAAAGTACCTTTTCGTCCTTTTGATACACAAAAAAACGGCGTTGTGCTGTATTTCGTCCAGTGTATGCGTTTACCGGTGACCCAACTTTCCTAATCCACATCCCTATTCCCTCATAAAAAGGTCAACAACACACTTGCGACTCTTCAAATGTTATGAATGTCCATGGGCGACGGCAGTTGCTTTCCATCAGGTAATCCGTGTGCTCGCTTGGCCCCTAAACATCATTTAAAAAAAACTGAGTAGTTTTTTGCAGAAAATGCGTTAATCAAAATCTTCATGGTATGGTTAAATGTTATAAGTGATATTTTAATAGGTTCCAAAAAAGGATAATAAATCAAGACGGGTAAGAATACTAACGCCGTCGGCGTTGACGGCCAACTGACTGAGTAGCATGGCCGGTAATCATGGTAACCCTCGCCCGCCGCGCTCATACCCAAGACACTATACTCTTGTGGTCAAGCTATAAGTATTTTACCTTGTTTTTTGGTATTTTTCATAGAAGTAGGTGACAAGTCGAAATGAATTAATTGCTACTCTAATTACAACTAATTATTTAATACTATTATTAATGTATGCTTAATGATAAATATTAATTGGGATAACATTTGCCAACCTTCTTTCCATTCATTCAAAACTACAAAGTTTTAAGTAAAGCAAAATAAAATTACAGTACATTAATGTTTCCAAAGACTGAATTTAATATTAGTGAAAATATTTTCATGCAGAACTTGGATACGCGGATCATAATAGGAAGCTTCTCTCAAGATATGCTGCCAAAAATATTTTGTGAGGTGAGTCGAAATGTCTCCGACAGGGCAGGAATAAGTAAAGTGCCTGGGATGGAGGAAAATATTTATTATCTCGCGAAAACTACGTAAAATATTTTCTAAGATGTTTGCCTTAAGTTTTTTGTAAGGCAACCCCTATTATTTGTTATGTTATAACCCCTATTATTAATACGGCAATTATTCATGTCGTATGAGGATTTCGTTAAATTGCCTTAAGATCCTAGAGTATATAGAAGCTACTATCAAAATTTTCGTCTTTTTCAATTTCTACTGTTGACATAGTAAAGACTAAAGGCTATTACCGTACTTAGCGACACGACACTTCACTTCATACTTCATGTTCTATAACTGACGTTTGTGAATCATCAGATTTACGTTTCTAAAACGTCAGGACTATGGAAAATGGTGTGTTGCGTCGTGTCGTTGCCATGTTGTGTCGCGTTGTGCGGCCTCACCTTAAGCCTAAAGGCGTCAATAATAACAAGTACTTATTACAATATCACGTCTTTGTAACCGAGTCCGGGCGTCCTAATTCGATAGAGATGGATTGTGCCATTAATCATATTTATAGACGTAGTTAATATTTATTGGGAGAATCGACGTAGATGGATATAAAAATATTATTGTATCGTTAATGTAATGCTTAACCATAATCTTTCCGCTCTTGTTGTACTTTATACTGTCACATAAACTGGGCTATTAATATTAGTTAATAGAGTTTATTTACGGGGTGAGTCTTAAAATTTCGTGCCTACAAAATTTACGAATTTTGTGATCAAAAATGATCAAAGTGCTTTGTGACTTGAAAAGTTCTTTATTTTTTTAACGTTTTGGAGACTTTTAATCTAAAGAATAAAATAAACACAGAGCGTTAATTTCACATTATCCAATCCGATGTTGGTGACGGGTGTCGATAGTCGACATCATATATTAGCGTGACTCCGATATGGCCGACCGCACAGAGTATACATATTTCATACATTTAATTACCTCGGATATCGAATCGAATAATGTAAAAACGCTTTAAAACACTGTTCTGTTTGCCACAAAATCTAAAGTTTCACTAGATACATCGGACTTCGAGTCATGATGGCTTAAAAGTTTTTGTTTCGTTTAACTATTCTTTTTGCGACGAGTAAATTTCTTATTTTAAATTTTGTTTTTTTTTTTTCATTTTGACGATTAATGAAAAAATGCAATATCCGTTGTAGTATTTAATTTTGTATAACAAAATTTATAACGCATTAAAAGGTTTGTACAATAATTAAACAAAGGCTCTAGAACATGATGGAATGTATTTCTCTTCATATTACTGGAACATAATGGATCATAAGGCTTTTTTCTTCATGTTTACAGGAAGAAAAGCATATAAATTATAAAACTAATTTTAATTCTGCAGGCATGTTGCGTGAATTAGGGTAAGATTCAAGTTGAAAGTAATTGCTCTACCCATGCGTGGAGTACCTGAAAACGCTTGTTAAAGAATGTTAATAACGTAATTAATATTTAACCCTGTTGTGAGTACTGAATTAAGCTCTGTAAGGGAATTTTAATGCTTAAAGGCTTCGGATCCAGTGAAAAATGCAGATTATATTGTTACATAGCTATTTTATTTGTAGTAATATTATGATGAAAAGGTCAAACAGAGACGTGATTTATCGGTATTATTGTGGCAAAACTTTGTGGCAACTCTTCTAATGTTGCGAGTATGCGACGATAGGCTTTATTTATTAATTTTTTTGACTATCCAGAATGGATGGAGGCATCGACTACATGCCGATAGCAATAAGAGACAAGCGAAGTATATAGTCTTTATGTCGTATTTTACTGTTGGGTACGATTCCAAAATAGTGGCCATAACGAAATGTATCTTTCGAGACCGCAGGCTTTCAACCTTGGTATGTTCGGGGCGGAGTACGCGTGGCTGGTGTCGGGAGAGCCCCCGCGGATCCGGGGCTCCACTCCGTGCCCCCGGGCTCACCTGGCGAAGGCTCTGGAGGGCCTGGTCTCCGTCACCGCTCATAGAGGCATCGTCGGCGGCGGCGAGTCACTTTCGGGGTTGGTTAGTGATTGATGACGCTTTTTGAAATGAAAATGGCTAGAAGAAAGTCTAGCAAGGAACTTGATTTTGACGTACTTATTTCGATTTTAAGTTCCATGCCTCAGCTAGTGGCTTTTATGGTGGTGAATACACATTTGTCAGCACCATATGCGCCGCACGTACCGTACACGCCGCATTTTACAATTCGTTGTATGGTACGAAACCAGGTATAATCACCCGCACCGCACGCGCCCCATTTGCTAAAAAAACGAGGCTGTCAAGGAATGCGGCGCGTACGGTGCATATGTTGCTAATTGCTGACGAATATGCGATCACCTTTAACGTCTTTTTACTTACGTATCAAATTATTTTTTGGTTGTCGCTTTCTACTTTGAGCAAATAGAGCTTATTGCTAGAAACAATTACACAACTCTTTGAATAGATGTTCATTAATTTCTTGCGTCGATGTTTCTACAAGAGTTCTGTTGTTAATTTAAAGTAGGGAAACATTTAACAGGCAATCAGTTCCGAGTTATTTGAACGAGCTACGGTTTTAATTGCGTTCTGTTATTCTTAGACGAATGAAATGTTCCATCGGGAAATGGAGGGAGAAGGAGTGGCGGTGTCCCAGAATGCCCACGACACGTATGACGCAGTGTGGGCAATTGCCCTAGCCTTGAGCAAGTCGGAGGTGCTGTGGAAAAGTCAAAATGCGAACCTCAGTTTGACACACTTCGACTACAACAGGAAAGAGATGGCGGAAGAGTTTTTGAGTCAGATCGGCAATTTGAGTTTCCTCGGCATTTCGGTAAGTTGTAAATAAAGAGCAATGTAATATTAATATTAATTTAAATGTAAGGCAATGCATTTTTGTATTTAAAAAATATCATACAAGAAACCCACTCGATGCTTGTATAAAAGGAAATATCGTTTTATTACATCGAATAGAACTGCTTGTATGAATGCAGTATTGAATTTTACCTTTCGAATATTTTTCCCCTTTGCCACTGCACGCTGGTAAACCGACATGAAAACTGCATAAAGTGTCATTGAAGGTTTCAATGCGCTGAAAACCGATGTAAAGTATTTTCTAAAGCGTCCGCTCTTTTAAAACTTTTCAATATCATTTTCACATACACACATTTGAACCAGCCGCAACTCGATGTGACAGAATATTTTTTTAAAAATGTTGTCTGACGGCCTCCCTTTGTTGATTTTAATTAAGGCTCGCCATATGGTGCGAGTAAAAATAATAAAAACGTCTAACCTACATAATAAAGCCACAATGGAGAGGATATTGCGTAATGAACACTATTTTCGCTTCATTTAGAAATGCTATCTGGGCAAAATATAATGATTCGTAATATTCGCTTGCTGAAAATACTATTCGGTTACAGGGCCCCGTATCGTTCAACGGAGCGGACAGAATAGGGGTGTCAGCATTTTACCAGATACAAGGTAAATATTTGAGTAGATAAGATAACGCTAGCAGACGATGTGCATTTTACGCGAAAATTAACTAAATAAATTGTGACGAGAATTTAAATGTTTTTCTTTTTACTGGTAATTTTGTTTTACCTAAACTGATTATACGGGTCCCGTATAAAAATAATATATTTTATGTGACAAACTCGGCCGGAATTTAAGGTTTCTAAATTTGAAATGTTGGAATATAACGAGGGTAGTTAAATTTTAGGTGTTATTCGCTAGTGAATGAAAACTTACACAACTCCCAAAGAAGGAGAGATTAAATCTCTGAGAAATTCCAAAACAATATATTCCTTTGACACAAAGTAGAAATCTTTTTACTATCGATGGCTTCAAGGGTCTCGGGCTCTTAAAATTCCTGTAGCCTTAACGCCCTACTATCCTTTTGGGTAAGCGCTCACTTAAGACAAAATAGTTTGACAGACTGAGAGACCTATTTTATACTTTTTCAGTTAATGCCCACCATGATTTAGCAATATCTGTTTTAAGCTTGTGTCATGAATGAACATTCATACTTGCTTCCAACCAATTCTGGTTTTATATTTTAGGTGGTCGTCCAAAAACCGTTGCCCTATACACGTCTGGTTCAAAAATGAGTTGTCCCGAGTGTGTGAAGCCTCAATGGGCTGGAGGGATTCCTGCTGCCAGAAGGGTGCTAGTCCTGAGGATAGACTCAGTGTGGGTTCCCGCCAAAATAGCTGTAGCAGTTCTATCGGGGGCCGGGATAACCTTAGCCATAGGCTTCTTAGCCTTCAACCTACACTACAGTAAGCGCAGGTAACAGAACCCCTATTTAACGACTTCCAAAAAGGGGGAGATTTCTAAATTCGAGCGTATATATGTTCTTATTTTTATAATACCGTCACAGAATACGAAAAGTCGGTCGCCACGTGTGAAGCGGGCGACTTGAATAAATAATGACGAGTCTGGACCATAATGTTGGTTATCTACTTTATGTTCGTCGATGATAATTTGACTCTCTTTCAACTGAGAGTCACACTAGTATTTGCTTGGAAGTTGGGAGACCCAATTCTGAAAAAAAACTAGTGTGACCGCCAGTTGAAAAACTAGTTTATGGCTAGACCGAATGATATTTCAATAATAGTATGTTTTATTAAATATTAGGTATTTTAAGAAAACATTTAGTTAATATTCCAAGATTAAGGATATTTAATTAATATATTTTGCAAGATGACCCAATGATTTCGTATAAATTCCCTTTCATTGTAAACCTTTACTGGACTTCCCCGATTATTTTAAAACTAAATTTAGCTAACCGGTTGTTTATCGGACTAAACATTTTTATAGACTTTTCAGCCATTATTTTGGCGTCAGACTGATGGACTACACTGATGTCCGATTGAGCATGTATAACCTATGTTTAACTTAGCAGATGTATAGCAAATCGTATTGTGATGTTTAACGACTTAGATTGCAGTTGCTTTCTCGACACAAGACCTGCCGGGCTAAGATGCACCAAAGACAACATGTTGTTTATACGTTTTCACGACGTTTACCGATTTATCTCTTTATCTCTATTGACCCTAACATAACATTTTTCTTTTCTTGTGTTTATCGACAAAATTAAAGATTTTTGTGATTTGTTTTTAATCCGTACTACTTTTGTTTACGAACCCGTACATGACAACACATTTTTATCGAGTTTAGTCAAGCTTTTGATATTATGAGAAGGGTTTACGATTTTTTCAATGCTAGTCTACGAACGAGAAATTTCTCTCTTTCGTAGACTTCGGGATATATGTCGATATCGACAATTATGACTACACTCGAGAGAGAGGGATATAATGATGGTGTGTCTTAGCCGGGCTGGGCTAGGTGTTGTGTCGAGAGACTTTTCACATGCACGCGGGTGCCGTACGGTCGCCGTGTCTCAAGAGTTTTTACCAGGCAACCCTACGGCGACCGTATGTCGTGCGTACATACTGGATCCACGATTATCGTCTCAGCAATGCATGGTCTTAATTTTATAGACGGTTTCACATACGGGCTCAATACAGCTAACCGTGCGGCGAACGTGTGTATGTGACAAGGGGCTTAATCTCGACTAGTTAAGATTGTATGTTAAAAACTGTCGAAAATGAATTCGTATTTTTATTCTCTGGAATCCCTCTGGAATTTGCAATACAATAAAATTCTAAGGGGACTTCCTATTATATGAAAACTTCATAAATACCTAATGATACCTTCTCGGAAACACAGCACTAAGCCGATGACACAAGGATTGCCGTCTCAGAAACACCCACGTATATTCCCTAAACGTAAGAGGCGATATATAAAACCCTAAAAACTTTTACAGGTCCATCAAACTATCTTCTCCTCGTTTGAACAACATGACCCTTATTGGGTGCGTGCTGGTGTATACCTCTGTAGCTCTACTGGGAGTCGATAACGCCAATTTACCACCATATATACAGTTCTCTGCTGTGTGTACCGTAAGTATCGTATTTCATATGGAACTTACATTTACTATACCTAGTATTTTAAAATACTTAAATAGAAAAAAATCTCGATTAAACGGTGAGCCCTAGTGATGTAACTTATAATTTATCATTATTAATACGTAAATATATGTGTATGTATTTTCTATAATAGTTTTAATCACGATATTTTAGTACAGATGTTGTATGGTTCGTTTGTCATAAGCCATTGACAAATTAAATAAGTTCTACATAATAGCATAAGCTAGGTAACTAAATTTTAAATGGCTTAATTTTAAGTGTATGTCCAAACGTACTTAAGTTGTTGTATCGTACAATGTACAGAAGTCGTAAATTGTGTCATCAAATTTATTATTGATGAGGTTTTGGAGGAATACATAATTTAAATACCCACTAAAAGGATCACGACGAAAAACTGTACCCGAATACGCCACTACAATTGTTTCAAGTCTAGTAAATTAAGATTTTTAGCTAGATTTAAAGCTATAGATTTCCGAAAAGTAACGCCATTTTCTATTAAATAAACATTACAATTGTGTCTAAATGTGTCAAGTGACTAACACTGCTTACCAACTTAACAGAAAATGTAGAAAAATGTCTAATTATCTGGGTAAGTGGTAACTAAATTTTAACTTGCAACTTGCTACAAAATTTTGTGTTTACATGCAATTAATATCTTAAAATTTAGTTATCTACTTAATAGGTATAAACAAGACATAAGAGCTGACAGTAAAATGTATTGTTTAATTATATTGTACCATTGAATAATACATTTTATTGTTCAATATGACTGAAAGACGCTTTTAATCCAAACGATCAATTATGTTACCAAAATAATACGAACTATATGAAAACGATTCTAATATTTAGTGATTGTCATTCTGAATGTTATAAGGGAAATTGAAATATTCAGAGCCTTCTTAGCAAGCAGGTGAGGAGACAAATTCGTAAGAAATTTGTGAAATGTATGGGGAACACATATAAAACTTTGTCTCCCTCGGGAATCTTGAAAGATTAAAATTCAATTCACACACTTCTTCATTCAATAACACAACGCTTGTTACTTCTGATTTGAACAAGCCGAAGGCAGTAAGAGTTTATCATTTGAAATTCAAATACATATTTTATCAAAGTAAAAATAAATTGTATATTAATCATACCAAAAACATGAAATGTAAAAAGTAAGTCAAGTATTTTTTTTACGTATTTGGCTATATACAGCACTAACTGTTGCCCGCGATTCCGTCTGCGTGGTAACAAAGATGAGAATTGTTATTTTCTATAACAAAATTAAATGCTTCTCACACCTAGTTACCTCTTAACAGAAACCGCAATAAACTTAATATGAGAAGTTAAATAAACTCTATTATGAGAAATTAACTAAGCAGAGTACAATGAGTAGCTTTCAAGTGCATGCCAGGTATCAGAGATGGCGCTGTATGTGTAAAATGATTTTCTCTGTTTTCCTGCATTTCTCCTGATATTTTTCCGGAATTTTGTTTGCTATAAACCTTATAGAGTCCGAGACCTTTCTAACGAATGCAAAATTGTCGAAATCGGTTCGTGTGTTCTGAAGGAAGATCGTCAGGAAGGAAAACTCGACTTATTTTAATGTAATAGATTTTTAGATCACATTATTGCCAAGTCTTCCATTTATTTTGTAAATTAAAATAATCGTTTAGTTATTGTATAAAAACAAAATCTTTCTTTTATACTTTTTATAGTAATTTGGCACTTACGTAGTCAGTATAAAAATAAGATTTGTAAAAGTAACATAAGATTATACTCGCAAATCACCTATTTACGTACAAAAAACATTTTTTTCTCAATAAAACTTTGTAATGTTTACTAAGAATAATATAAAATAATATTTTTAAGCATCGTTATTATAATATACGATCCAACTAAAGTATGTATTAGTTTTAAGGTATTATCATAGTACCTAAAATGTAGAAAATACTTCTAGTATTTATTTCCTTTGACAAGAAAGTTAAATAGTTTGTAGTTTATTTTTATTGTTTACGTGTACTATGTTTTAGGGCAGGGTGTATGTTTTATCAGCTGGCTTCTCCCTAGCTTTTGGCTCAATGTTCGCCAAGACGTACAGAGTACATCGCATATTTATCAGGTAACTTTAGAAACATACATAAGTTACCTAAAATGTATATGGTTACTGGTTAGATATTAAGTTTCTACCGACATTGGTATATCAAATGTTCGGGTACACTGTTGTCAGGGACACAGGGGGTGCCGGCCCGCGGTTTTAAAACGACTCCGTTTATGGCCCCTGCACAGCCTATAAGTTAATATTTTGTCGCTCACGTTGCCGATAGGGTATCGAAACCCTAACCCAATTTTCAAAACCCGGGTACCAGGGTTTATCGAGCTTTTTCGTTTTTTTCATTTAAAATAAATGGTACTATAATATTTTATATATCGTTTTGAAATAAACAAGTTTCTTAAATAACATTATTTTATACAAACAGATACAAACAATAAATCAATTAAAAAAAAAAATAAAGAAAACCGATAAACGCAATTCAAAATATTTTTAAATGAAAAAAAAAACACTTAAGAAAGTTTTAACTGTCAAAAAAAAATTATGGATGTTTAGAAAAAAGTTGTTAAGCATATAAGTAACAAAGTATCATAAAAGAAAAAAAACGAAAGGCTCGAGAAAACCCGGTTTTCCATTTTTTTGCGAGTTTCGGGTAAACCCGGTCTCGACGCCCTAGTTGCCGTGGGAATCGGAAAGCCATCTTTAAAATGATTTGATCGACAGTAAAAATGCGAATCGTGTTCCAATAAGTTGAAGTAATAACAATTACAATAAAGTTAAATGAAATTCCATACTTGAGACACTTCGGTACATTTCTCGTTAGTATGTAACAGACAGTCCCTGGGTTTGACGCGGGGGATTCTTTTTGTCTCCTTAAATCACTTTTCTTTTCCCCCGTCTGGATATGAAGGTTGTTAGAATAATATAAACCTTCGTGTAATAAAAATATTTTACAAGGAATTATATATTTATGACTTCAGAAGACTGGTCGTATTCTAATCTCTATTTTGTCTGTGATTAGGCACAGACAGAAGCATATATTTAGATATAACTTTAATAATCACATTACAAATCTTTTAACTATAAAAACTCACCTATGTACACAAAGTAGAGAGCACAGACTGCAAGCGACACGACGCGACACTTTACTTCCATAGAAATTACGTTTTACAAACTTGAAACAAATCGTTCCTCTCCATAAACCGTTATTACAAACGGTGACGAGTATGTCCTCTGCACGCGAGCAGGATTGTGTAGAGAGCATACATGTTTATACTTACCCATCATCGCCTTAGCTGTTCGTCATTAATCAACTCGTTGACAAAGTAGTACGAACGATTGTGTGGTTGTGTGCCTGCTGTGTTTTTTATTTTTTATCATTTTAAGGGACTTTTTATTATTTATTTTATTTATTTATATGGCGCTTGGCTATAACCATGGGTAGTGTCAAGTAAAGACGGGAAATCAATTTTCTTGTTCCAATAATTTTTACCAACGTTACATACATTTCGTCAAGTCTAAAGTCTAGTCATAGTAAAGATAAAACGTCAATACAGTCAGAGTCAAGTC
>JAOTAV010041366.1:0-17925 GCA_026546445.1 Cyclargus thomasi
CGTGTTTTTGTATTGGATTGACATAGAGGAACGAAAACGAATTTGCCACGGGCCTCGAACGGTATAGTTACGCCACTGCTCCCCGTGATAAAGTCTATAAAGGATGCAGAGCGAAGCTACATCTCAGCGTAACTCTTAATTTTATTTAATGTATAACATTGGATTTAGCACCGTAACCTGTAGCGCCGAAAGTCGGATTTGGCTTGAACGCCGTGTTTGGGTCTAATAGATATTTATAAGATTCAAGTCAAGTCATTGTCAGAGTTACTCAAAATGGAGAATTAAACCATCCACGCAAAGACCGACATCCGCGCGGACGGTTTCGCGGGTGGAAGCTAGTATATAAATTGATACATAATTAATCTGCTATAAAACAGATGTATATTATGTACATTAAATATTAAGAGGTCGGCCTGTGGTCGAAATTCGACCATAATATTTAGTGTAGAGGAGCTATAAAAATATAATTTATTCTCAATGCAATCACATATTTCAATTTGGCATAAAAGTCACCAGGCCATTAAATTTAAAAAAAATTGCAGGCTTCATACACAAAAGAGTATTTCGTGTATGATTATCGTGTCATGTCAAAGTATTGTAGTGCGCGTAGTCTTTATTTATTTTAAATATGCAAGAATAAATTATACCTTAAAATAATGTTGGTATTCCACGCTTTTCCTCCATATCAACTAGAACTGGGAGAAATTTTATGCCTTTACGACTACGCGTGTTTCGTTAAAAGGGCTACAAAGTTTGCCGCTCGCGTATTAATTTATAGATTACCTTAATAAAATGTTTGCATAACTTAATATTATAACATTTTATTAATAATAAGAAAATATTGAACATTTTATATGAAGTGCACCATTTATCCGCTTATAAAAAAGTAAAATATAACATTTCTTTGAAGAAATATGAAAGTCTAATGACTTTATTGTAATGGATCATGTAATTTTTCATAAGTTGTACTATGCTCATCTTAATTGAGAAACTTTTGTGTCCTAGTAAGTATTATATCCTAAAGAATAAAATATTTGTGGATAAATAACACCGAGGAAATTATTTTGAAGCAACAAATTTATGTTAATGTATCATTTACTATGTACAGAAAATGAAAAATGGCTAGAGTATTATAGTATATTATAGTTTTAAAAATAAAAGCAGATTACATTTATCTATGCTACAATAACATCGATAAGAAAATTACAGTTCAAATGTGGCATTATCTAAAAACTAAATTGTACTTCATTGATCGATAAATATATAAAAATGATAAAGTAGATCATATCTAACATGATAATAACTTCTAGCAAAAATGTCACTGGGAAGTTTTTAACCCTTACTCGTACATAATTATATAACATCAATTCTACCAACAACATTCTGTGAAAAAAGCAGGCCAAGTCTCGATTGAGCTGCTTGTTTATCTCTAAAAAGTAATGAAATCTAGACAAAGGCATGTAAAGGCAAAAGCTCCTTTCCTGTGATTTGTTTATTATTATAGTTTATATTATACGACTGGCTGAGACTTAACCTGCTTTTTTACAAAATGTTTTTGGTGGGATTTTACGACTTTTTGAAGAAACGTTCTTTTTTACTTGGACAGTTTTTTGTCTCTTTTAGGCTTTCGTGCCCAAAGGCTTATCGTCTGTCTGCTTTCAGGCTCTATCTTATGAAAGGTAATAAATAGCTAGAGAGGTAAAATTTTTACAGATTGTGTATTTCTGCTTTTGCTATGACCACAAATAATAATAACAAAATAAATATTTGAGGAGGCTCACATAATAACATCAACATCATCAAGGTATATACATTTTTACCAAATTAAAATATATTTTTATTATCCTAGTTTTTATAATGTTACCTTTATATAACTCTAGAGCTAGCTCTGTACTGAATCTTAGATCTCTGGGTTTATGGGAAGTAGTGAGTGTCGAAAATGCGAAAACTTTCACTCGCATAACTTCAGAACTAAGTGACCTACAGAGTTGAAATTTGGATTTGAAGTATGTTTTGTGAGCTTGTGTTTTGTGATATGGCGGAAATTTCAGGTTTCTGCTATTATCCAGAGGTTTTCAAATAGGGGGCTGAAAATGCGGCGAAATGCTTCCTGTAAATATAGCACGGCAGTGTTTGCTTCGCGCTCGACTTGGCGATGCCACTGTCGTGCCATCAAATTTGTCTGTTCAAAGAGTGTGCATTATATCGAGGTGCAATTGGTTTTAACATTTAAGACTATTATTTTCAAAGCTGTATAAGCTACAAAAATCACACCACAGAATAATTAAGTAGTGAAAAAAGAATACAAAACTCCTTGAAAGTCAGTTGTTTATAAAGACGCCTTTCAATTAAAAAAGTTTCACATCGCCCATAATAAAAATAAAAACTTGCTGCGGCAACAACTCCTGGTCTATTTTTCTAGAATGGCTCTTTAAAGACATTCATTTTGATACCCTCCTCGACCAATATTGTAGGATTTCTTTTTCTACAATATTGGTCGAGTTGCATCGTCGTGTTGCATTCCGAAATTGAATGTTCAAAGCGAATATATCAACAATTTAGAAATTTACTGACGTCGATGCGTCTTCACGTAAAGTCACGTAAGAAGGGGGCTTAAATATAATAAACTACTTTTATATTGGACTAGCGCACGAAGGTTTCCGTAACAATAATGAGCTTTTGAAAATGTAGTTCTGTAAGTTGAACAGCTTTAGCTTCACAATTCCTAACAAGCGATACCGCGATAAAGACGTACTACAGCGCCATCAAACCAATTTTTTTGTATGGAGCTTAGCTTAGCTTATTTTTAGAATTTGTTGCTATAAAAATACATATTCTGTAAAAATTTAAACTCTCTAGCTATTACCGTTCTTGAGATGCAGCCTGGAGACAGACAGAACGATATCGAAGTCCGACCCTTTGGGTAAGGAACCCTGAAAAAATACCTACGATTAGTAACTTTTACATTGTCATTTAATTTTAGTAATAACTTCTGGGATATCTTTTTTGCAATGATAGTTATCGATGATATTGATGTACGTGTGCAAAGAACCAATTTTGAATATCTTTGGTACTTAACTAAAAATGCGCACGTCCCTTAAACGATAACTTTTTTGGGGACATTTCATTAATTCCTGGGTTTAAACCAATGATGTTGTGTATTACTAGATAACTTCTAGATGGTGAAATAGGGGTTGAAAGTTTGTATGAAAATACTTCTTAATGCGAGCGAAGCCGCGGAAAAATAGGTAGTATTATTATATGTAAACAAATTTCAGCAAAATCAGTTTAGCGGTTTGAGCGTGGAGAGGTAACGGAGGTAACAAATAGACAAACACAATTTCGCATTTATAATACAGGTGTCCCAGAGTTCGACGTCAAGGCGAAATTTTCTGACAGGTAATGCCACACCAGTTATTAGAAAAATTAAAATCAAAATTTAAGTCATGTATTTTTGAAGTTATGGATTTTTTTTATTCCAGAAAATTTACCATGTGATAGTTTTTTTTATTCCTATTGTTACAAATATTTATTTTTTGCAAGGTGTCACATTTTCTGGAATAAAAAAAATTCCATAACTTGAAAAATACATGACTTAAATTTTTATTTTATTTTTTCTGATAACCGGTGTGGCATTACTTGTCAGAAAATTTCGGCTTGACGTCGACTTCTGGAACACTCTGTATTAGTATAGATGTATGGGTGAATTGTACCATTCAGGTGTTTGGTTTTCGGGACTAAACCTCTAGCCGAAATTTTGATAACGTGATCAGACTTTAACTTCCTAATATCGAATCATATTTTGTTACAGGAGGCACAAAAAAGTACACAGGTATCGTCGACTGCATTAAAAAGACTGTAAAGGGCCATGGTGTTTTTGGACTTTACCGAGGGTTGAGCGTTTTAATTTACGGCTCTATACCCAAGTCTGCTGTAAGGTTAGTATTTTTTATGATCGAAACACGCGTATATATTCAAAGCTTTGATAAGGGGACCCCCTCTAACCTAGCGAAAAAAAGTGGCCAAGTGCGAGTCGAGCTCGCCCGTGAAGGTCCGGTAACGTGTTTTTTTTAATAAGCAGAGCAAACAGGTTACCTGATGGAAAGCAACTACCGTCGCCCAATATACTATAAAGACAGCGATTGGGGGAGGGGGGTCCGAACAACCACGTAACCCTTATGTACGCCCATGGACCGACATATAGATATTTTTCAGCCAGGCGTCTTCCGACTCATAGCAGCCATAGCTGATAGCACTAACCATTTTTCGGTCCATACAAAATTAAAAGTATAGTTTCCGAGTTTACTAGGTCAGCATAACTATTATGCTCCAGGTAGGTACAGAGATTACTAAATGGTTATTACGTAAGTGTACATGGAATAACAAACAACATAAGTGCCGTACGAGTTCGTAACTGATAGCTCATTTCAATGGAGCTAAAAATTAAAACTTTCTATTGTGAGAATACATAGTGTAAAATATTTGCGATTAAAAAAAAAATTTTAGCGAAAATTTAAAAAGCGAGCTATATGATAAAATAAGGACACAGGAAAGTTATATATTTTTATACAAAACATAAATGCTAAGGCTATACTGCACACGTACCAGGTGCCTACTTACATAGATATGTACTCATTAAAAGGAAATATATAGTGCATATTTATTCATTATCAAAGCAATTATACCTCTTGCGTAACCTTGTAAATTCAATTAAGTAGGAAAACCATCACTAAGTGAACTTTTTAAACCATTTTGGTCGTATAAAACAATAAATATCAAAGTGTCCCATCGATTCCTCCTCGATCGCATCATCAGATCACCAGTAATGTGAAAATGCATGCATCTTTACCCGATACAACAACGAAAAATTTTTCGAAATCGGTCGACAATCGGCGGAGTAATGCGTGGTCAATCATTTAAAAAAAACATATATACGTTAGAATTGAAAAACATTCTCCTTTGTTGGAAGTCGGTTAAAAAAGAAAAATAATATATTTTGCATAGGAAAGTCTAACCAAAATGATAATAATTCAACCTCCATGCCTCTTATTACTGGACCTGATATTGACGTTTTTTTTTTAATTATTTTAACACACGAGGTATACAATGTATTTCAGGCACCCATAACCTCGTATTTATATTCTACACTTGAGATATTACGATACTAAAATAAAATTTATTCAATAATTTTCTGACTGTAGCCTTGAACTTGTATCAAACCCGTTTACCGTTATCTTGATGATATTATGAAATACCAAATTTATAATATTGTCAGGAATTGATCCCGAGACCCCACATAGGCTGTGACTGTCATTTAACTGTCACTCATGGCTGATAAGCGATAAGCTCGTCCACAGCGCTACAGGTGTCAAGGCATGTTTCAGATCAACAGAGCGAGATCGCGATCCGTGCTAAATGCATGATAACGAGGGTTCAGTGTGTCGCACGACACTGTTACGTGATGAAGATAAACGTCTCAATGACATTTAGGACACTGTCCGGTGACCACCGTTAATAAATATGTAATGTTACACCTCCTCGAGCATGGAAACCTTGGATAATGGAGACCATTAACTTGAGTAATCGAGAACATAGTTGACCAACGCTGCAACGGTTCGTCTACTCGTTTCGACAAATATTCCGAACGAAAAAAAAAAACATTTTTATCTGGCTTTACCTAACTAGTGGGCCGGCGGACATAGTCACTTCATAATACATGTATTAGGTAGTAGCTATTTTACATGATAATTTAAAGTATGCTTTTACCTGTCCGTCCGTTTTCCTGTTTATGGATGAAACTATTTTATTTTTTTTTACAATTTTCCTATATCCATTAAGGTCAAAAGAAACTTTACACAAACGAAGCCATTACGTTTCGCATTGTTTAGTAAAATATGCTAATTGCGGACCATTTCTAATCAGAAATAGTATCGGGCGATGGCTTTGGAAAACGAATTATTTCTATTGTTGAAAACCAAAGAAATAATATTTTAAATTTTTACATTCAAAATATTTAGTGTAACTCCAACATCGATTGAATTTATTTTTATCACCTCCGTTGAGAAGATATTTTAAAACTTATTTTAAGGTGACCTCATTTCTGGTCTTTGTGTATTCGAGATGCACTCCAGGCGTTGTGGAATACAGGGGGTATTTCTGTTCCAGATTCGGTGTGTTCGAACAAGCCAAGCAGTATATGGTAAACGAGAATGGCACTTTATCTAATACGGGAAAACTGGCGTGCGGTCTGGCTGCGGGAGTTGCCGAGGCGATATTCGCTGTCACACCCATGGAGACGGTCAAAGTCAAATTCATCAACGACACCCGACTGGAGAAGCCCCGATTTAGAGGATTCTTCCACGGCGTTAGGACGATTGTTAGGGAAGAAGGTAAACTTCTTCTTAATCTCACTGTTTCGAACATAAAATTGACAAATATTGTAATATCCTGCCAAAATTTTATGGCGGGTATACACTCTTGCCGAGACACAGCGAGCCCGTCCGAGTACGAGAGTGTAAATGGGTGCACTCGCCTCATTTTGCCTCTCTTGAGGTGAGAGGCACGAGACTCTCGCCCGAGAGCTCTCGGCGAGTGTGCGAAGCCGTCATTACACATTTTATATTTTCTCGGATCCCTCCTTAGAGAGCCGAGCCCCCTTATTATTCTACTTATTTTTTTGTACCCACCAAGAGATTACTTCCATTCACATCTTATCAAATATTTCGCTGTCTGAAAATATCTTCGCAGCGACTTCTTTTGTCTTAATTTTTTTTCATTTATAGGTTCATAGTTACCGTCATTTATTTAAAAATAATTCATAACAGACAATTCAAGGAAAATACTATCATCCCACGGAAAACCTTGACTTGAATCCATTGTGAATGAGTGGATCATTGGATGCAGTCTCGTAAAATAATTATTAGGAAATCACCACGACTTTTTTTAAGGTGTCGGCGGTGTGTACAAGGGTGTGACGGCGACGATAATGAAGCAGGGCAGTAATCAGGCGATCAGGTTCTTCGTAATGGAGTCTCTCAGGGACTGGTACAAGGGCGGCGACAGAGACAAGCCCGTGCCCAAATATATCGTCGGATTGTTCGGTGGTGTTGCAGGTTTGTATCAACTTATATTATAGATCTCCCAAACCAATTCCTACCTTTCTCCTGATTAATTTCGTTGCGGTTTCCAACAGTTTACCTAACTGTACCTTGTACATACAACAAGGGAAGTTGAAAGAGGAAATTGGTCGAGTTATATTTAATAAAATCAGGCGTTATTTTGCGGAAATCCATAGCTTTAAGTTAGAGGATGAGAAAAGGATGTGGACTCCACAGTGTGAGTCCACATCCTGAGGATGCCCCTGTGTTGGGGCGAAACGCGCGTCGATATTCTCAACCCGCATTTTTACTTGCAGGTTGAGGTTAATTTTTGCGGAATATTGCTAAAAATCTTAATTACTAAACTTGGGTCGAGTTATGTCAAACCCAGCCGAGATGACTACATGAAATTGTTATATTCTGATTAAACGACGTAGGTCCGTCAACTGGCTCTTTTTCAATTTCCCCCATAGTAACAGAAGTAAGTCACGTATGATGTAAGGCGTCTGTTTATCCTGGCAACACAGGAGCCTGTAGTGTTGGAAATGTGTAGTGGGCCAATTCTACTAGATGCAGATTTCTGTCTGCTTCTTCTGTAAATCACTTGTAGTTTAGAGAAGGTAGTTATATTAACGACGAAATGGACGATTTCCACACGATAAATAAACTGGCACAAAATCTAGTTTATAATAACTAATAAGATTCGTCACGACAGTTTATAAATTAAAGGTCAATAAGGACGGAAATAAATCATACTTATTTACTGTTTGACTGTATGGAATTCCTAAGGCATACTGCATAATAATTAATGACTAAGCCCGGGAAATTCACATAATCAATACTATCTACGCACGCTTATTTTAGGATGACCCCAATCACATTCGGTAAGCCGTATTTTTGCGACCTTGAAGTGGCATTTCACACTTGAGATATTTTCGTAATAATGTTTGTCTGACAGAATAATTCAAGAAATGTTTGTTTTAACAATTTCGTATTTGAGGAAAACGCCTACATCTAATGACCGTTTCGTAAAATTCCGCATCCACTGACCGATATCATAATATCAATGAGTTTACTATATTCACCGAAACAGGTTTTTTGTCGGGCGACATTAAACCAGAATATAAATATATATAGTATTCTAACTTAGCTGTGTTCCTGAAGTCAAATCGTGCGTACAGATATGTTTCTCTCTCTCTTCTCTCATTTCAGTTTAGCTTTCGGGGAAAACTAAGACTTACGTTTTTTTACGAATATTTTAATGGCATTAGAATACCTACATTATTATCCGCCGCGCTGTTTCGATTTCGTTCACACAACTACTCTGATACCACTTTTACGTGTTATACACGCAATCGGGCAGTGTAGCTATTAGTACTATTTTATTTATCACATTAATAATCCATATATAGTTTACAGGGGAGTTATTATGACCTCTTATTCCCAGCCAAGTTCCAGCAAGTCAGCAGTCACGTGACACTAAATACGTGAAGTTTGATGTTCCCCAATGTCACTAACATGTTTAAAACCCGTCCATAGTCAACCAAACTAGTATTCATTCAGTTATTATTCTAATAAGACATTGTAATACGAAAAAGAACAAGGCAATTGTTGGCCGTATTGAATTGCTTGGAACCATGCAGGTTTGTAATGGTCATAATAGCCCCCCAGTAAGTCTTCGATCAAATATTGATAAGATAGATTCTTTCAAAATTGAATAAATTAATGACACCAAGACTATCTGACATAAAACGACTTAAATCAAAACCAAGTGTATTAAAAAATAAAATGTAACTTTGAGACAAATAAAGCTCATAATCGTATAAAAATTAAAATCGCGGTCTCGGAGCGAATAGGAGCGGAATAGCACTTAATCCCGATTTTACCGGTGCCACTTTTTAGACAGCAACTGTAAAATGTAAATCTTTATAATATTTGATCGAAGCAAGTTATCTTTTTTAAGGGTCCTGAAACAGTAAAATTTGTTAATGCTAGACACCTCGTATTAAAGAAAAATTACCTACTGTATGATATTATTCTGTGATTTCACCTTCGAAATGTTCGGGAAATAAACAAACGAACGTGTTTCAGGTGCCGCTTCCGTGTTCGGCAACACGCCCATTGACGTTGTGAAAACGAGGATGCAGGGTCTCGAAGCCTCCAAATACAAGAACACCCTCGACTGCTTCATCAAGACCTGGAAGCACGAGGGACCGCTGGCCTTCTACAAGGGTACCGTGCCTCGGCTCAGTCGGGTCGTCTTCGACGTAGCCATCACATTCACCATATACGACAGTATCATGGACGTGTTCAACTACGTGTGGAAGTAAGGTGACATGTATGTGATTGTAAAGAGCTCCAAAGAATAGAAATATTATATGTCCTATACGTTGGCCTTTACTGATATATTCGTGCAGCAAATAACTATTCAAGGTACTGTACTTGTCGATTTTCATTCGAATCAGATTCGGAAACTTTACGCCCGGTCAGTGTCAAATCAGAGCCCTAGTCTAGTTATAAACTGTATTTTTACTTAGGGTTTGTTGTTTTTGGTTTTGTACAGCTTCGCATTCCATTTCGCATTATTTTTTTCTACAAAGAAATAGATTTTTATTTACGCATTTAATGCAGCATGTTATGTTTGTTTCGTGTAAGAAATGAAATTTCTTTATATTTTTCAATTGGAGTACCGCGTGCCTGACGAAGTGACGAGAATTGTTACAATTTTAATGAACAAATGCTAGTAGGTGTTACAAATTAGTTTATTACAGTAGTTAGGTGTAATGAGGTATAGGTGATGCTTTGTATGGGATTCCCTTAGTGGGAAAATTAAATGTTTTGAACTGTTATTTGTATGACTATTATTGTAACAATTTTACTATCGTATATTACAGATGTAGTCATTGAAACTCTGGTAATACTATATGTAAATTATTTATGTACAATTTGTAAAATAGTGTCCACATCGAATTTTGGAACCGAATTTTGGAACCATATTTTTTATATTGTTGTTTTTACGAGACTTTTCAAATTCTTGTGTTTTATATGCAGGGTCCTTTTCTATTGTGATTTTATTTTTATCTAACATGATAAATATTTTTATTTATATTCTTTTTATTTTTATGACATTTTTTATATCTATTATATTCTCTGTGTAACAGTTTACTTAATTTTATTATAGCTTTTGAAAATGACAATTATATTTACTTAAAACTTGCAAGGTTTTTTGATATAAAATGAAAATGAATGTCTACCGCACTAAAGCCGAAAACAAACCTATCGAAAGGACGCGGCTGACAGCCGTAACTTATAGGTATCTAGATAATATTTAATGGGGGTAAATTAAAAGAGAGCTAGTTGACGGACCCACGTCAATGGTCGTATACGAGTATGTCTATTCCATGTTATGGTTTGTACTGAACGCGACCAATTCACTTAGATCTGCAATCTGACTCTGTTTCAGCTTCCCTGATTATACATAGTAATTCATGCACGTGTCTGTAGGGGCTGTAAGCCGCGTCCGTAAGTCGTGTCCGATAATTTGTTTTCAGCTGCAGCGATGCACGACACTTCGTTTCATGGGACGGGACGTTGTGTCGCGTCGCGCTTTAGTGCGAACACTTATCCAGGCTCTTTATTGTGACAGTCCTATTTTAAAGGTGTTCGTGCGAAATGTAAACTTTCTAAAAAGTGTTGTACACTAGGTACAGTTAAAGTGCAAAGTGTTGTTAGCTATATTGTTATTTAAAATGTTAATAATGTACGTACTGGTTTCGGCCTAGTTAGCATTCATTTATGCATCAAGACAATTGTCAATCTATTTTCGTTACTACCACAATGTAGTTAATCTCAGGAAAAAATTAATATGACTAAACACTGACTTCATATTGTAGTGCTATGCAAACGAAAAGTGCTATAAGAATAAAAATAAAGTTTAAAAAAGCTTATTCACTTACCTACATAAGTAGAGCTTAGAAAAAAGTAAATTATGTTTGTGCGCCTACTGTAAATTAACATTTTAGACTATTGATGCATAGCTTTTGTCTTAGTTAGAATGCAGCAATTATCAGAATATTTATTAATTTTATTTTTTTATGAGATCTAAATGGGTATTCCGGAGAAATAACTGTTCAATTACTTTAAAATGTTATGATGACGTATTTATTAATTTTATTTCTACTATTGATTTTAGTTATTTGTTCTCTTCTAAATAAATTGTCAAACAATATAACAGGTACTTTTAATTATTTTAAGTTTTTGATCCCTCCTCATACCAAGAATATAGCTGGTTTAATTTCAGTAGGATTGTACATTTTTCGAATATCTTAAGTTCATTTGTATTATTATATTGTTTATATTAGAATTTATGAAACTAAACGTATGTTACAATCTACAATTATAAATAAACAATTAAAATAAAATAAAACCCCAAGTTAAAAAGCCGGAGAAAGGGGCTCAAATGTCCCTATCATGCTGGCCGCATTGCTGCGCTGAATGGCGAGGGAGACATGTTGGGCCAGAAACGCCCCGGAACAGGGATCATTGCCTGAGTCCCGCACACTTTGCCCAAGCTGGCGTACAAACTAAATAAAAAAAATCTTTCTAACAAAATATTATATTAAGGTAGTATTATAGTCTGTTTGGCTTCATAAATTTATCTATGTAAAATTTTCGATACATAATTGGTCCCCTTTATAAACATGTATGCTATTTCCTGCATTCTCTTTCCGATATTAAATTGAAAAAGTAGCTGATTATAAATGATGAATCAAAATAAGTGTGTTGCTTAAGTTTTAAAGCATACCCCTACCAAGTTGGTATGCTTAAAACTTGGCAATTAACCTATCTAATGGAATGGATAGTAAGTAAATTTTTTAAACTGTGTTGCTGGCACACAACGAAGATTTAAGTTGAAACTGTCTACCACAGCCATCTCCTCTTCTGTCAGTTGAAAGTCAAAAAGATTAATATTGTCCTGTATCCTTGATCTTGTAAATGACTTAGGTACCACTGGTATTCCTCTTTGAACCTGTAATTAGGATTGAATTTATCTTTACTATGTATTATTAGTAAAAATAAAGCTGAAGAATTTGTTTGTTAGTAGCTAATCTAAGGAACTACTACACATTAAAAATTTTTTTTGTGTTGGTTAGTCCAATTATAAGGAAGGCTATATAACATCACGCTATGACCAGTAATGAAAAAATGTAGAAACTGCATTTTTTAAGTATGGCATATTTTAGGCAGACATAGGCATACATATTAGGCATACATTCACAGTAAACAACTTGTTTGTTAATTTATAATAATCTTTTACACATTAAACTGATCATGGCCTTATAAAAAATTTCTGCGTTTTAGCAATGTGTAAAGAAAATCAAATAGTCAAAATGCCTACAAAAAAAATACCTATTTGAACACATATAAAACACTAAATTATCAAAAACAATAATAATAAGATTTACTCACCAAGTACTTAAGTCCTATCTGTGCCAAGCTTTTTCCGTGTTTTTCTGATATCGCGTTAATTTCAGGGTCACTCTTTATGGTAGCATATTTCTCAAACTCAGGTCGGGCATCTGATATGAGTCCTAATGGAGTGTAAGCAACAGGCACCACATTTTGGCTCTTACAAAAATCTACCAGCTCATGTTGTGTTATTGTTGGGCTTATCTGCAAACAAAGATAAATATTTCCACAAGGACAAGTTATCTGTAAAGTGGTTGTCTCTTTGTTTGTGACTTTTAAATACTTCAGCAACTGAACTGACTCTGACGAAACGTGAAGTTTGCGAAGTAAATTTGAAATTCCCCAATCACCTCAAACTGATTAACAGCGGGTTTAATAGATGCATGCTGCAGTAACCTCTCTAACTGCTCTTGGTTGAAGTTTGACACTCCTATAGACTTGGCCAGTCCCAGTTTCACCGTCTCTTCCATCCCCTTCCATGTTTCAAGATAGTCTATTGCAGTATCTTCACCCTTATCCTTTAAATAAAAAAAATGTGATCATTCAACAAGTTTCCTGATATAATGAGTCTTTCTTGTAATAGTTAACTGCAAATGTAGGCAATTGTTGGTACAACAAAGCTAAAATAATAGATATCATACATACAGCATATTTTAAAATCATATTATATATTTTTGTAGCAATAATCAAATTAGTGAAAAAAGTAGCAAATGTAGGTACTTACATTAACAGAAACTGGCCAGTGTATAAGGTATAAATCAATATAGTTTAATTGTAGTCTCTCTAGCTGTAATTTAATAGTGGGAACTACTTCGTTTTGTGCATGTTTGTCATTCCATAGCTTTAAAACATAAAAATTAAATATATAAATTTTAAAATGAAGTTCAAATCCAAATAAAAAATATCTTTTCTCATGTAACATTTTGGTTGCAATGGCAAAATACCTTTGTTACAACAAATAGATCTTCTCTTTTAATAATACCCTCCTTAATTTTATTGGCTATACCAACACCAACTCTTTCTTCATTGTTATAGCATGAAGCAGTATCAATATGCCTGTATCCAGCTTCTATGCCCCATTCCACTGCTTGTTGAAATTGTTCAGGTTCAGCCTTACGCTGCATAAATAGCATATTAATTAAAAGATTAGATAGATATTATTAGATAGATTCTATCTTTCTTTACAATTGACAACTACTTTTCGTGTCCTATAGATGTTTATTATCGATTTATAAATCATTCATCCTAATCAGACAGTTGCTCAAAAGAAATTATTTTACAAAATTAATTTCAATGACAAACTGGAGGTCAAATTATGTTTACTGTGTTTGAACCTTAAAACTGTTATCTACTTACTGCGTAAGTTCCAAGTCCCACAATAGGAATTAGAAGGCCGTTGTTAAGTTTTACAGACGGTACAGTATTATTAACCATACTGTTTTTTTTAAATACCAGTAAACGTTTCATTAACTACCCGGTTATACCGAAAACTATTAAAATTTTTGAAATCATCACAAATCAATGTCATGTCGAAGTCACCATTCTCACCAATCGGCAATCACCATAAATATGGGGTACATAGATTACTACGTACGATGGGGTATATGAAGTCACAGACTAGTAAGCTCATAAGTCATTACATAAATAACATAGATTACTACGTACTACTTAAAATAAATAAGAGGTATAAGTTATAACTAATAACTATACTAAAATAAAAAGTAAGCTGTAAGAGTATTTATACAATGTTTTGACAGGACGTGAAAAAGTAATATTGTGTTTTTGTATTTCTTCGATAAATTTGTATTGTTTCGGATTTTAATGCGTTAAAATGGTAGAATACCTACCATTAAATATTCGTCTTTATCCACAAGTGTGGGCAAGTGATACGACTTCAAGGAGCGTGCTATTTTATGTATCCCACCAAAACTCCATTGGATATCTTACTAAAGAGTCTACCAATTTACTAAATCGACTGACTTGACGCTTTGACTGCACTGACGCTGTATCTTAGCTTTGATTACTGATTAGACTTTAGACTTGGACGAAATATTGTAATCTTGCCAAAATTATTGGACCAAGAAAATTGATTTCCCGCCTTTACTCGACACTGGCCATGGTTATATAGCCGTACCGCCATAAAAAAGTTTATTTTATTTATGAAATTCTCAGTCAGCACAGAATAAAGTATATTAATATGGTCAGTGATTTAATTTCTCAGTATTATTTATTTGTAATTTCCTTGATAAATCCAAAAATACTTGAGTTAAGTGTTTAAAAATTATATCATACCTTTTTATCATTTACTAATTGTTATATTATGTCTAATAAGGAAGATTTAGTGACGCTAGCCTGCCAATCTTTTCGCAAAAAAGATTTTAATGCGACCCTGCAACATCTGAATGAGTTAGAGTGCGTCGTAGCAAACAACAATCTTCTCAAAAGAATACAACACAATAAAGCTGTAGTGGAATTTACTTCTAGCGAGTATAAAGATATTGACAAATTTAAGGCGAAAATAGCTCAGTTAACTGGGCTTAATTTTCCTGACATTGAGGCAAAGGATTATTCCACACCATTCATTTATTACAATTATGCTGTCATCCTCTATCACAGTCGCTATTATTACCAGTGTGCCGTCCTATTAGAGAAGTTGTTGACTACAAACATAAAGGATCAAAGCTTGTTTCAAAAAATAGTTATGCTGCTTCTGGAGGCCTCCCTGTGTAGGAGAACTTACAAAAAAACTCTAGATATTGCCCAAACATATGAAGAGTGTGTAAAAGGAAATCCTGAATTAAGTAAGTTATATGAACGACTTGTCAGTAGAGCTCAGTTGTATTTGGGACAAGGAATTAAGTTAAAACCGGATTGTATTGAAAACATCTTCATTTTGGCACAACAACATTACATAAATGGTGATGTTAACGAAGCTTCTGCTACCTTGGGCCAGTACCAGTCACTGAAACACAACTATAATCATAAGTTACAGGGGGAAGACATATGGGCTGCTATTAATAATAATTTGGGTGTTATTTATTTATCTATTAAGAAACCTTTTCTGGCTGCAAAATATTTTCAAAATGCTGTCAAGGAACATTTTAAGGCCATAGAAAGTGATGATAGTGAAAAACTGTATGCCTGTAAAGATAGGCCCCTGTATGTCTATAATCTGGGATTAGCTTTGTTGGCAGCAAACAATGCTGAAGGTGCATTTGAGTGTCTGGTAGAAGCCGCCCGCCACTACCCTAATAATCCAAGAATTTGGTTGAGATTAGCAGAATGCTGTGTTAAATCCTGTTGCAGAGATGAAACTAAACAAATGACTGTAAAAAAATTAGGAAGTGGACCTCACACAAAACTATTGTTGACAAAAGATCTCAAAGACAAGTTTACTTCTTCTGGTGAATCTTTTGCAATTCCATCTCTATGTTTAGAGTTTGCCGCTCTGTGTATAAAAAATGCCATAGCTCTTCTACCTAATCAGGAAACACCACCTGACACAACTACACCCTTTATACAGGCACCCCCAGGTCCTCCAATAAATTGGAAGCAAAGATGTGAATTAAAAAATTCTATATTAGTATTGCAGAGCTACATTCTCTTGCATTTACAGGATCCTCTATCTGCACTTATGAGCGCTAATGAACTTTTATCTCAGCCAGATGCTTCCAGTGGCCACAAAGCTTGGGCTCATATTTATGCTGCAGAAGCACTAATAAACCTTGACAGAATAACAGATGCTGTTGAACATTTAAACCCCCCTATGATACATGACTTAGTGTCGCTACTACCTAACCAATTACGTGACATGATAGCAGTTTCAGTATGGGCAAAGGCCGCAGTGTGTCACATATTAAGAGGAGATTTGATCACAGCTCGAAAAATATTGCTGCAAATCAATTCACCGAGAGTTCTTCCTCTTCAAATGTACTTAGAAATTTGTACTGGTAATATAGATAACTGTCACACAATTTTAAGAAAATTACACTATTCAAGTGTGTCTTAGTTTTAAATACGTAACATTTACTAATAAAGAGAAATTATTAATAATTTACAGTGTATTACTTTTACCATCCAAATTGAGCAGACATAGTGTTCCAACACTAAACTATAGATGTGGTTAAGACCAGAAAAAAGCTTTCTCTTCTCTCATTGACTCTTCATAAAAACAGCTCATTGTGATACACAGATCATCAAGTAACCAGTAAACAGTGTTCAAATGTGAAAAAAATTAGTGTTTTTTGGTATAAATTAACATCATCCAGGTTAAAATAAAACAAGCATATAAAATTTTCTGTAAGTTGTATTTTATAAATCAGGATGAATGTGGGATTTTATTTTTTTAACAGATCTCTCGGCAGGTCTTGTACACAAATGTTTACCATACAATAATACTATATTATTCTTCAATTTTATTTCAAAAACACATTCTTTTTTCGGTATAGTTGTGATGAAATCGTTTTTGGAAACTATCTTAAATGTACTTTTGGTATCCATTATACAGATTCCAGACTTTCCTACATAGCTTGGACACCTGGAACGAACTACACGCAATATACTCCCATGAAAATCAGCTCTATAGAACGATTGCGACAACTGCTCCCAACTTTTACCAGTTAAATCTAAAGTAACTTTATCCAGTTCAAGAACTTCACTTATATACTCAGTCCAAATTTCGTTTAGCGGTGATACGTCGCTGTATTTCACACTTTGCCTCGAAAACTTATAAAAGCCAAGAGCTCGTTTTTGGTCTCGTGTTAGCGTTTGTAATTTTCGTTTCTTTGGTCTTTTTTTTTTACCATCTTTACTTCGTTTCTTTGCAAGTAAAAAGTCTTTTCGCAGATCGCTTTCGATGTTAACTAAGCTTGTTTTCGGTACATGAGCCTTTAAAAAGTTTAAGACTTCAGTAGATGCCTCATCGTGCAAACTATCTTTAGACATTATTGTTTTATCAAACAGAGATAACGTTTAGGGCCTTCAACTATTTCATTTGTAATAAATGTGTTCCCAAAGTTAGGTTAAAAAATATTTTATGAAATTTTTATCTTATGTTTTTACCATAAATTGAATTAAAGGTACTTCTAAAATAGATAGGTGACTTAGAACATTTTGACGGTTCCCAAAATGAAGTTTTGACGTAGAAGCTAGCGCAATCTTTAGTTGTTGCACGTCAACTCTGTAAACGGAACTGTCAAAATGTTTAATTAAATAAAATGTTTAAATGTTACAATATACATACTAAATAAAACTATATAAACATTCAATATTACAAAACACACACTTAAAATAAAAGAATTAAAACTATAAAAAGAAAACCTTTTCTAAATCGTCCCCATCAGGCAGAGTACCGAGCAAA